>OY292397.1:15895815-16083592 GCA_958496205.1 Idaea biselata
TTTTGAGTTTATTCATTACAAACATACAGACACACAAAAATACAAATACAAATTGGTGGTGATAATAGGAGAATTTTCCATGTTTAAATTTGTTTCTAACGGAGCTCGATATTAAATTTCCGGAGCCAGTAATTTCAACTAGCTTGTTCACGGGGCTGGATGTTGCGGAGTACTTTATTTAATAATATTTGTAACGAAACAACCATGTCAATTTAAAATCATTATCTTTAGCTCAACAGCTCGCTTCCTATCGCTGATATGGTCTCTCCCCCCTCACTAGTAGACCCCCTGACGTCCCCCTCCCTCTGTCCAGGTGGCGCTTTATTCGTTTACGTCCAACAACGAGCAGGAGCTGTCGTTCGAGAAGGGCGACCGGCTCGAGATTATCGAGCGGCCCCCTTCGGACCCCGAGTGGTACCGCGCGCGCGACCAGCGGGGGAACGTTGGGCTCGTGCCTAGGAATTACTTGCAGGTGAGTGGAGAGATTTACTTAAGTTGAGGAATGTGGTTACAGTTTATCAAAGAGATTTACTCTAGTGGAATTTATCCAGCATACCAATGAGGAGCTCATTGGCCTAGCTGTATCAACTGATCTTGAACAGTTGTACGGGTAGGGCAACGCTTGGCACGGTCATTACTTGTATGTGTGACCGATAATTTGTGTCGCAAATTTTTTTTCTAGAGTTCTTTCCTGCTTTGGAAGGTATGTTACGCGGCTGGTCTCGGTTGTTATGTGTGATAGCAGTCGTTAGGTCAAATTAGATGCCTTAAAGCGACCTGAAAACTCCAACAAAACTAAAAAAAAAATTGGACTATTCCATACAGGAATAATCCTCCAGATGTGATTACTAACAGTGAAATATTAAAAAGCGTAATTAGAAATCATAATTTTTATATTAATGTGTAATACATTAGAAGCAGCAAGGTTACTACGTCCTTAGGTATTTACATCTCCCGACACCGATGATAGAAATGTCTGTGGCTGTCTCTATCATATCGTTTTGAGCGCGACGGAGATACTTTTTCGGTCCTCGGTATCGGACCGAAACTTTTTGAATACCCCTTCTGATGCCATATTCCCCCCCAGGAGTTAGCGGAGTACCTGTCGGTGTCTGGGTCCGGCGGCGGCGGCGCGGGCGGCGGGCCGCCGGCCCCCGGCTCGTCCCGCGCGTGGTACTACGGCGCCATCTCCCGCACGCACTGCGACGCGCTGCTCAACACGCACGGACATGACGGAGACTTCCTCATCCGGGACTCCGAGACCAACGTATGTACACGCACTTTTTAACTTACACGATTTCCGTACATCGTTATTATTTAAACTACGGCTCTATGTGGCAGACTGCAGTCTTCTCGCGACTACAGCCGGTGATCTTTTTTGCCGAAAAGGTCATATAAGTTGATGACTAGACATGTTGTATCGTGGGGTCCCCTGGGATGTGGGAAACCGCTTCCAAATACATATGGGAATGAGCACGACGTAGTTACGTGGCACTCCGATTAACGATAATTAGTTCTTGAAATAGGGAACTAGGACACTGAATCAAATAGAGACACAAGCGGGACACTAACCTTGATGCAGCCTCCCAATTTTCCCTCGTATGTCAGGCAAGTTTAGATCTTGAGAGATCCACGACGAACGGGCCCGGTGCGCGCACCTTTAGTTATCCTTAGGACGAGAAAGTTCCGCTCCAGCGACGACACTGCTGGAGGTCTTACAACACCGAGCACGGCACAATAAACAATCTAGGTTTTCGCGATGTGATAATCCCGTGGGATTCGAGTGGGGCTCGTAGACACGAGCGCCCCGCTGTCCGGTTTAAATGTAACAGGACGAATCCATTCGATCAACCTCTTTCGTTCCCAATCTCACAGATTAAAAAACTAACATTGACCGAACAACTCGCTCGTAAACAGTTTTTGATTGTGAGCGGTAAAGTTTGAATTTAGAATTAAATCGAGACGATAACGATACATACCGCCCACCAAAATATCTATGGTATTTTCTGGTATAAGAAATAACTCACAAAAAAGTTAGAGTTCGATTAATATTAACCTATCGATAGAGCTAAGTAGAATTATAAGCTAATATTACACACTAAGATTAGAATAAAAACGATTTAAGCTAGTCCTCGATTGGTAGAGGGCATAACTTAACCAACGGTCTATGTATACGATTATTGTTAGAAGTTTTAACTATTGCTATCCGAGCCACACCATCTGCACCGGGTATGAGTTCTACAACTCGACCTACAGGCCAGTGTAGAGGCGCACGCATATCATCCTTGATGATAACCATAGAACCTATCGATAACGGTTTGGACTGCTTAGTCCATTTGGCTCGTTGAGTAAGTGTATTTAAATATTCCGATTTCCATCGAGACCAAAAGTGTTGATGAAAGGCTTGTAACATCTGCCACCGGTGAAGCCGATTAACGTTAACTTGAGAGAGATGATCCTCATCGGGAACAGAAGTCAAAGGTTCTAAGGTAAGAAAATGACCCGGGGTCAGAACAGAAAAGTCGTTAGGATCCGGACTAATAGGAGAGAGCGGTCTCGAATTAAGAGTTGCTTCGATTTGAACGAAAAGAGTGGTAAGCTCCTCGAAAGTCAAGACCTGATCACCTACTACACGATAAAGAAGTGCTTTTGCTGCCTTAATTTGACTCTCCCATACTCCGCCCCAATGTGGGCTCGAAGCAGGGTTGAATTTGAAGCTAATTCTCTCAGCGTCGGACGCGTGTTGCATTAGTAACGATAGTTGATTTCGAGCGCCGATAAAATTAGTACCACAATCCGCGTGAATTTCATTACAACGCCCGCGACGTCCTACGAACCGCCTCAAAGCCGCGATAAAGCCCTCGGTAGATAGCGTGGAAACCACCTCAAGGTGGACTGCTTTTGTAGCGAGACAGATAAAAAGGCATAAGTACGCTTTGTCTAGTTTAGCGCCACGATGTGGGCCAAGTTTAATTCGAAAAGGTCCACCGAAGTCCACACCTATGATAGAAAAAGCTTTGACTTTGTTTACGCGGTACGCAGGTAGGTCACTCATGAAAGGTTGTAGAGGTTTCGGATTGAGTCGATAACACGATATGCATTTAGAAAGGCAGCGACGAATTATGCGTTTTGCGCATATGATCCAAAATTGTTGAAGGAGTAGAAAATGAGTAGTATTAATACCCGGATGACAATAGCTACGATGAATGTTATCTATTATTAACAAAGTTAATTGATGATCGGACGGTAGTAGAGCAGGATGCTTATGTTCAAACTCTAGGCCTGAACGCGATATTCTACCGCCCACCCTGAGTATACCTCGCGTGTCAATGAATGGATTTAGTTTAGAAAACGGTTTAGGTAGCGTTTGTTTGTTTTGAATACGATTTATTTCCTCTGAGAAAGAATTACTCTGTACGTGCTTAACTATATGCATTAAAGCGTCATGTCTTTCGATATTATTGAGAAACTTACTATGTTTACGTGCGGTTGAAGTTCGTACGTTATGAATAAAACGCAACATATAAGTTACTACGTTAATAAGTTTTGATAGAGACGAAAAACGATTTATTAACGAGTCAAAAATGGAAAGTTCGCTCTCAGCCGGGGTTTTAAGTTGTCGAGACACTAGACTTACGTTTTTACGCGACTCAGTTTCGATTATTATCTCTTCGTCATGCGATAAAAAGTCTTTGTCTGTAGGCCAGAATTTACGATTCTGTTTTAAGTAACTAGGCCCCTCCCACCATAACGAATTATGAAGAATTTCACTAGGAAATTGTCCACGCGAGCAGATGTCAGCCGGGTTACATTCAGACGGCACGTGATGCCAGCAATCGGTAGGCGTTATTTCTTGGATGTGACTGACACGATTCGCGACAAAAGTAACCCAACGTGACGAGTGGGAGCGTAACCACGATAGGACGATAGTGGAATCCGACCACAGATAGACAGCGTCTAGAGGAATACGAGAGAGATAAGTGTCACGAACGAACTGATAGAGATCTGAGAGAAGAACAGCGGCACAGAGTTCGAGACGAGGTAGCGATACACGTTTTAGAGGAACTACACGAGCCTTGGAGCATACGAAATGAGTCATAATCTCATCGTTGTCCAAGGTAACACGGAGAAATATAATAGCCCCAAAGGCACGTTCGGAACTATCACAATATCCGTGAATTTCATACGATTTGGCATTGACACTTGTAAGTAAACGAGGTATTCGTATTTGAGACAATTGCGACAATTGACTCCGATAAGCGTTCCATGTACTAACGATTTCGTCAGGTGGCGTTTGATCCCAATTCACCCCGAGAATCCAAAGGTTTTGGATTAAGCATTTCGCTTGAATTGTGATGGGTGATAAGAATCCTAACGGGTCGTATATTCTAGCGAGTTCGCTCAGAATAGTACGCTTAGTACACGGCCGAGATGATGCTTTTATTTCAAAAAAGAAAGCATCCGCTTTCTGGTCCCATTTGAGACCCAGAACCTTATGAATTGGATTCTCTGAATGATCTAAATTTACAGAACCCGTTAAACAATCTTCTGGAGGAAGATCAGAGAGAAGTTGAGGCTCGTTACTAACCCACTTTCGAAGTAAGAACCCTCCGCGTTTGAATATTTCGATAAGTTGTGTTTTTGCCTGAGTCGCTTCGTCATATGAGTTAAAACCGGTAGCAACATCGTCGATATAGATATCATTAAGCATGATATGCTTAGCGATCGGGTACGAGTCGCCCTCGTCCTCAGCTAGCTGTCGCACGGTGCGACATGCAAGAAAAGGGGAAGACGAAACGCCGTATGTCACTGTATGAAGACGGTACTCAAGGAGAGGTTCCTCGGGGGAAGCTCGCCAGAGTATGCGTTGATAGTCACGATGGTCACGGGCTAAAACGATCTGACGATACATCTGACATCCGTCACACATGAACACCACAGCGTGTTCACGGAACCGTAAAAGAATTTGAATGATGTTCGGTTGTAACTTCGGTCCGGTTAGTTGCGTATCGTTTAGCGACCGCGATTGATAATCTTTCGCAGAAGCGTCGAAGACGACTCGAAGTCGGGTTGTGGTTGACTCAGGTCTTAAAACACAATGATGACTTAAATAATATTTACCTAAGCCGAGTTCGTTAGAGGGAACGAGCGACATGTGTCCGGATTCGAGATAGTCCAACATGAACTTAGTGTATTGCGATTGTAAATCCGGATCACGATTTAAACGTTTTTCGATAGCGTGAAAACGTCGCAAGGCAACGTCACGTGACCCTACAAAGGTCGGTTCTGTATCTTTAAACGGTAAACGTACGATGTACCTACCGGATGAATCACGAGAATGTTCGTTTACGTATTTTTGTTCACACAGAATTTCATCTGAGGTTAACACGGAAGCGTTAGGGAGGGAATCTAATTCCCAGAATCGTTGAATTAACGAATTTAATTCGTTATCGATATCGAGCGATGTATGTAATGACGTAGAATTACATAACAAACGAGTTTTACCAAGGAGAAGCCAACCGAAAATTGAATTAAAAGCACTTGGTTGATTTGGCTTTCCTTTGATTGTTTCATTCAGTACGGAGTCTGCGAACACATCTGCTCCGAATAGAATGTCGATCGGTCCGGGTACGTCGTAACCGGGGTCCGCCAATGATAAAGATTCGATATGTGACCAACCTGAATTGTTTAGTTTCGCAATAGGCTGATCACCACAGATTGAGGAGATCACGTGCATATGTAGGTTGAATAGTATACGATCGTTTGTACCTACACAACACAAAATCTCACCCACGATCGAAGCCGGGGCTTCGCCGAGACCGCTAATACTCACATTAGTATTAAGCGGTTGCAAATGTAAACGTTGAACAGCTGATTCTGTTATAAAGTTGTTGTGAGAACCTGTATCAAACAAAGCACGGAAAGTTTGCATTTTTCCAAATGCATCACGAATTTGAACGAGCGCAGTCGCGAGCAAAACGGTTGTATTCGACTGCGTACGAGACACCAACGAGTTAGATTTGTTTGTATTATTATCCGATTTATCACGATGTAAGGTCGTATGGTGTTTACGATTACACTTACGACAGGAAAACACCGATCTACACGATTTTATTTGATGTGATGGTTTAAGACAATTAAAACACCAGTTCCTGTCGCTAGCCACTTTCATACGTTCATCTATAGATTTATTAAGAAATTCAGAACATGACGAAACAGAATGAGAACCATTACAATACGAACATTTCATTAAATTGTTCGCATTATCATAAATACTCGCAGACTTTGCATTATTCTCGATCACGCGAACCGGCCGTGAAGCGGGCGGCGGACGCACCTGCATCGGTTGCGTCGCGTTAGACTCAGCGGCAACGAGCGCATGAGAGTACGAGGTTCGTTTAGTCTGTGCGGACGCGGCGTTGTGCGCTCCGTAGGAGGCCGGTACCTTCTTAACAACACTATTTTGTTTAGAAGTTTCGATAAAATGAGCGTCGCGCGAGATTGCAGTACACTTCGATTGTAAAAACTCGATTAATAAATGAAAAGGCGGGAATTCGATTGACGAGTATTTATCCTCAAAACTCTGGCGTAAATCTTTATTAAGTTTAGATAACACATGGTAGACTAACTGAAAATCCCATTGATCTACGGGTAAATTCATCGATTTTAGAATCTTTAAATTCTCCTGAATTAAATTAAGCGACTTACTTAACTCATTAGTGTTAGTACCTAGTTTTAAGTCTACATTTAAAATATCCTTCCAGCACGTATAGGCCAAATCACGTTTATTATCATAACGCTTGAATAAGGCTGTGTAAGCTTGTAAGTAATATTCTTGTGTGACAGGGTACATCGAGATAACAGACAACGCATCTTCCTTCAAGCTCGAAATAAGATAATGGAATTTCTCAGTGTCACTCAGTACTGTCGAATGGTGAATTAACGAATTAAAGGTATTATAGTACTGAGGCCATGTTTGTATGTTACCAGAGAATGTAGGTAATGTAATTTGTGGGAACCTAATATTCGAATGATTATTAGTGCTAACAGGTTCACACGTCTTCGGTTGATTCTCAGTGAGAGTGAGATAGATAGATGAGACTTCGAAATATATCTCATCAAAACGATTTTGTATCTCATCATAATCGGTTTCTGTTTCGTCCAAAAGTTCCAAAATGGTGAGATGTGCTTGTTCGAATGAGAAAACGATTTGTTTACTTTCCTGATAATACGATAAGAATAGGTTAAGTTGACTTGAGTCTGTCAAAGCTAACTTACCTACGGATAATGATTTAGTCATACGGTTCAAAGCAATAGTACGTTTTCTACGTAAGGAAGGCAAGTCGTTGACAGTATAAGTAGATTCAATATCTACTGACTTCGACTTTACTACATTCGACTTTCGTCTTTTACCTGAATGAGATTTTATTAAAAAAGACATTTTGAGAGAGATCACTGAATAGCAATTAGTAAAATTACGATATGAAATAACGTTACAACAGCTGTGAATTGACCTTGCACTTGAACGCGTAACATGTACTTACGTTCGGGTGTGGTCCGATCCGATTTTAGAAAAGTTAATTTTCTACCCACAAAAAAATAATATTTCCGTATTTCGTAGTTTTTTGTTAATTATACTTTGAAATGACTATATTTCGGTATGAAATGATTAGAATTCGTTAGAATACATAAAAACACAATGAATAAATAGTGGTTTCTTAGGTTTGTGATAGAATTAATTAGTGTAAGCCGATTGAGAATAATTGTGTACCGATGGGAAAAGAGATTACACAATTCGTATGAGTTCCTACACTAATCTCGATGGAAACCAATATTTTTCGATTATAAAACCTAGAACAGTTATTTATAGGTATGTGGCCGATATAGTACTTCAACAATAACCGTTTAAATAGCAAATCTGATACACGATAGGGAACTTAATGTCCGATAGGCGCCATTTTAATTATAGCAGAGAAATAACACTAAGTCGAGAATTTTACCAGAAATACCACAGTTATTTTGTCTAAGCACTAGTTTAAAAAATCTAAAAATGCCTTCCCTGGTTTCGGCACCAAAAATATGTATCGTGGGGTCCCCTGGGATGTGGGAAACCGCTTCCAAATACATATGGGAATGAGCACGACGTAGTTACGTGGCACTCCGATTAACGATAATTAGTTCTTGAAATAGGGAACTAGGACACTGAATCAAATAGAGACACAAGCGGGACACTAACCTTGATGCAGCCTCCCAATTTTCCCTCGTATGTCAGGCAAGTTTAGATCTTGAGAGATCCACGACGAACGGGCCCGGTGCGCGCACCTTTAGTTATCCTTAGGACGAGAAAGTTCCGCTCCAGCGACGACACTGCTGGAGGTCTTACAACACCGAGCACGGCACAATAAACAATCTAGGTTTTCGCGATGTGATAATCCCGTGGGATTCGAGTGGGGCTCGTAGACACGAGCGCCCCGCTGTCCGGTTTAAATGTAACAGGACGAATCCATTCGATCAACCTCTTTCGTTCCCAATCTCACAGATTAAAAAACTAACATTGACCGAACAACTCGCTCGTAAACAGTTTTTGATTGTGAGCGGTAAAGTTTGAATTTAGAATTAAATCGAGACGATAACGATACACATGTCAAAGCTCGTTTTCAGAAAACTGGCAAGTTTTTATACTATTACTTCTTTCTACTATGTTCGACCTTGGACTCTTAAAATCTAGAGGTGAATAGGTTTACTTTAAGCAAGCATGACTCGTGCATGCCTCGTGTCGCTATAGGTGGGAGACTTGTCCGTATACCACTAAGTGAGTTAGTAGTTCCCGTGGCGTCTTACTTCGTAACCTCTAAGAGGAGGCCATTGCGCTGCAGAGGGACAAATTAATGGGCTAACAAAAAAGTATATTTGAAGCAAGCAGTAAGATGTGGTAGTGAGTAATGTCTCGTGTGTTGTCAGGTGGGAGACTTCTCGGTGTCGCTGAAGGCGCCGGGGCGCAACAAGCACTTCCGCGTGCACGTGGAGGGCGCGCTGTACTGCATCGGGCAGCGCAAGTTCCCCACGCTGGAGCAGCTGGTGGCGCACTACCAGCGCGCGCCCATCTACACCAACAAGCAGGGCGAGAAGCTGTACCTCGTGCGCCCGCTGCCGCGACACCCCAACCACCCGCAGCACACGCCCACGCACATGCCGTGCTGAGCGGCCGGCTGGCGCGGACGGTATACAGGCTGCAGACCACAGACGTACATATAGCTAGACCACGCGAATTCATGTCAGAAAAACCCTGACAAAACGTCGCGGTAGTCGGCGCTAACTGGCAGTCCGCGCGCGCCTATAGTTGCCGGACGGCCATAAAAACTAATAAAATGCCTCGTTGCGTGCCTAGTTGCTTGATTAGTAACTGCGAAATCCCAAAAAATTCGTGCACCTAAAGGCAAGTACATATTTTCTGTGGCTGTGACGTCATAGTAGATATTAAAAAGTTGGCACGCTCGGTTTCAATACAAATCGAGGTACATGTGACGTCTACCTATATGTATGTCTGTGCTACAGACCTTCTGTTCTAACTGTCCACTCGAACAGTTTTATCTAATGATATTTCGATTAGTTTGTCAGTTCGACTGTACAGTTCTTACGGGATCTATAGCCTGCGTTATACTTTATACCCCCGTTTTATTCACTTCCTAGCTTTAATTAAAAGGCTCGACTTCCAAAAGGACGCACCCCATCCTCATTGCGCGCGGATAGTACATGAATTCTAGGTATACGTAACGTAGCTTGGTCACAATAGTAATCTCATCTGACTCCGTGGAGCAATTTTTGCCCATATTATCAACCTAGACAACCCATAACCTATGTGAGACTGACAGGCCAATATCTATCGAGGAACTGTTATTGTGTCGGGCTCATAAGAACAAACCGGTTGTAATTATCTCACAGTAAACCGAAGATTAACTATTTGATTGAGGCGAGGGTGTAAATCGAACGGCTGATTAAGCTAGTTGGCTGCAACATCATGATTCGTAGTCTACTAATTATCTTGTTAATGAAAACAGGCGTAAAATGATTTCGATCAGCTTCTCACTTCCATAATATTGAATAGAATATTATCGAAATGATGAACCATTGGGTAACCCGAGTCACGATACCGATCACCTTCGTTTGACAGCTTTAACTAACTATCGAGTTGAATGGAAGTGATTGAAGACGATCTAACTACGTGGTGTGGTGTTTACCTGGATTTTAATTCAGAACGATCTGATTATTTCAACCTTTTTCTTTCCCTATTCTCAATTCTTCTGTTTTCTTTCTGTTTTTAAGTAAATTCTGGAACAGATTCTGTTTCAGTTTGGGATACTGCCCCTTGAGATACTGCTAAAGACTCGGTTTAAAGTATATCTGGTGTAGGACCATGTAGATAGAAAATAACAACCATTATTTGGTAAACAGCGAGACGATAGGAGACCATGATTGGTTTTGTACGGGGCCTATTCTGTAACAGTAAACAAATATATTTATTTTTTCCTTTTTCAAAGAATCTGTTCCGATCGATTGGACTTTACGATATACTCGATATATTTAGCGTAATTCGGCGTTGATGCAACGCCTTTATAATAATAATACCTAATAATTAAATTAATTATTATAATAAAAATAAATGATCAGAAATAAACCAAAAATTGGCTTCTTGACGCGTCACTGTAGGAGAGGTTTTTTTTACATAATATGACTAAAATATAGGTTCCCAGTTAGTATGTTAGTGTAATTTTTATCGAGTTTTATTTAGATATCCGTAAAGCCTGGTGTAGGATGTCTTTGGGGACGATCATTGAGTGGATTGCCTCACCAACACGTGTCGATTTGCACTTTTGTAAATATAATATTATCTCGTAATATTCTCTATGTTATTCATATAACCATCTCCATAAAAAAACACAAAAGGGGTATAGAGAAACCATTTTCCACCCTGTCTAAGGGAAATATTTTCGAATAGATGAGATAAAAAACATTTATTTTAAATGCTTAATTTTCCTAAGTTAAAAAATACAGTAAAGAGTACTTTTCCACTCAATGGAAGTTTCCGTAAAATAAGCCTAACGATATTTAGGACGTTTACAATATCCGCAATGCATTGTATAACGTGATGTTTGGCTATGTAAGTTATTGTAAGTCATGGTCAGGGAAGGTCTGTGGAATGGAACGGTTCAATGGGAGTTTTATACATTTATATAGCGTGTATCGACGATGTTTTTATATCATATTAATAAGATGAATACCCCTTAGCCATTAAAGTCTGACTAGTGTGAGATCGTGTAGTCATTTTTTATGTGTATTTGTATCGAAACAACGTCTTCTTGTTAGTCTGTGTAACAACGAATTAGTGTCCCATGGTTCGCTGTAAGGATTCGGGAGCATTTCAAACGTTCATTATATTATCAGAACTTATTAGAATGTCTAATGAAAAATAATTTAACTTAAATGTTTGTGCACGCGCATGTATAAATAGTAGCGTGCGTTTTGGAAATAATAGGCAAAGTGAAATGTGTTTAATCAAATGTCTTAGGTTTTTTGCTGTAATCATTTGATTCACATTAACGACAGTGAATTTTAAATGTAGAGCAGAGCGAAGGATTTTAAAGATTCTTGAGCGCAGCCACATAGGGGATTAAAGAACTACTTTCCTCCCTTTATAAGACAATCGCTTTTTCGAATAGATTGAATCAGGTTATTAAAACTACGTGTCTAGATCGCGTTGTAGATAATTTTAGATCCGCTCAATCGCCAAGGCAACCATGGTGATTACCTCGACTTGTTAATAAAAATACAGCTTTCGTAGAGTGCGTTTGAAATGTTCCCGCGGGTCGGAATCTCTGGTCTTATTCCACTGATGTGACATTTGCTAGTCATAAACGCCGACATCACACGCTTCGCTTCTATCTACCACAATATTATTTATTGTCGGATCTATTAATGTTGTCAAACATTATTATACATATTTACATACCCAGAGGGCGATTTGAATGATAAAGAGAACGGACTTAGCTGCAGTTTGGTTGGATGTCAAATAATTCGACTGAAGTTAGATTTTCATGCGGCTAACGCTGGAAAATTATAAAATAACCGATCTGTCAGACATATCGACAGATTATCATTAGTTTCGGGCGAATATCGGTTTTTATTATCATTCAAATCGTGTAATACGGTAAGAAAACGAGCCGGTACTGCGATACTGTACCTGTAGTGCGAGTTTTTTTTTTCAACAACAAAACTCTCACAGAAACATACGTCTGTTATTACTGCTATAAATAGGGCATTGAGCTTTACGCACAAGAATATCTATCTGTTCTGAATTGAAAAGTTGAAAGATAGAAAATACCTGTTTGTAAGGACAAGCACATAGCAACAAAATAGGTAGGTCCAGGTTTAAAGAACAATGACAATCAGCATCATTGTTGCTTTCAATCTTGTTTGTGTAATCGTGAAATTGTATGAGAAGCTGAATGTCCGGTAGGAGCGTTTTTTTTACTTTTTATACCCAGTAGTTATATTATAGCATCACGTTTTGCTACATGAAAACTCGCACTAGGGGTACTGAAATAGAAATATTCATTTGTAATAAATATCGATAATTTAGTGTGTATATGAAATGATTACTTTCATTATTTCTACAGTGTGTAGTTGTGAATTAACGATGGCAGCTTATTTAATAGTGTTTTTTTTATAGATTTTGTACATAAAAACAATATAAAACTAAATGCGAATCACATCAGTACTACCTATTTTAGTTTAAGTTAGTATTTGGGGGGGTTAACACGGTAGCTAAGGAGATTCTGCATGCAATGCTGCTTTTTGACATATTAACAATAACTGTGCACTATCTTCAAATATAGTTATTGTACTTAAAATGTAGCAAACATACATAAATACAAATAAATCACAAAATGTAAAGTTTCAAAATATAAACTAACTTTAATATACAGCTTATGTCCTAAACGGCCAAGTGCGTGTCGGACACGCGGACGAAGGGTTCCGTACCATTATCACAATTGGGTACGGAACCCTAAAATAAACACTTGCTCGACAGACTTGTTTTAGTAACCTAAAAAAAAACTAAATTAAAAAGAAGTCTGCGTTTTTCCGTAAGTCTGAAACCGCAAAAAAAAGCAACACAGCTCACGCTTCAGGGTTTTTTTCAAATGGCTGATTTTACTTGTTGATGCGCGTTTCTGCGTTTTCAGCTATTCGGAAACCGCTTGCGTTTTATCGCAGTGCGTTCTAAGCCTTCAATTTAAAATCAGAACTATTGTGCACAATTATTGTGATGATGATGATTCAATGACAATTATTAGATTCCCATTGAGGGTCTGTTAGGTAGATTCGAATGCGATCGTTTGACACAGTTATTGTCATCGTGTCAAAAAGAGGCAGAATATCTTGCAGAATCTCTTAAATTACATCTTAACCTCGTTTACCTCAGAATGAGGCACACGACGACGTCCAGCATTTCAGTTAATGAAACACTCCATCAAAAAGTATTAAAATAGCTTTTAAAATAAACGGAATTTTATTTTTGTATCGACATTTTTGTTTGAGATTTTTTTCCAAGCACCAAGTGTAGACTTTTTTTGTACGCGGACTTAGTATTAAGTATAGAATACCGATACAACTAGACTGAGGATGTTTTCCGTATTCAAATGTACCTACTCGTATTTATCGTTTAAATGCATTTATTTTTTCATTTTTGATGTTTTATAAGATTTGTAATAAGCGTGTGGTTTTTTTATACTTATGGTTTTGTGAAAGAAAACATCCTTGTACATGTCTGGATGGTAAGGCGCACTAAACGGCTAGGTAGAGTCGGAAAACAAAAGTGGATATCCACCGTAGAGTTGTAAGTGTCAATTTATCAGAGTGTGTTAAAGTGAAGTAGGACTTAGAAGTTCTTCATCAACACTGTAGTAACAGCGATTTTAGAACTTTATATCCAGTGGATATACACTTTTGTTTCCTACTGTACATGTGATGATTTTTAGATATGACTGCTTGTACTTGCGAGGAACTCTGTCCTACAAGGATCTTAGTGAAAGTGGATAATTGGGCTACTGGGTTAGTAAACACGTCAAACGGCCTCCCTCTTTCGTAAGACCCCTGTCAATATGACCTAGATAAATATCTAGCAAAGAAATAGTCTAAGTCATATCTAGAAGACCTACAGTAAGTTACTAGATCTTTTTGATGTATTTAATACGTTTTATACTCGAATAATTAGAATTAATCGCGACGCGACTGTAGTTTCGTTGTCGGCTGCAGCTAGTTTACTACGTTTTGGTAATTGTAATAGATCTCGAGATGTTAGGTGATGCCCGTTTTGAGTTTTAATACTCATTTTGGCAAGATTACGGTGAATAATTCTAACAAGTTTTGGTAAATAACTTTACGCGAGAAAACATGGCGTAAGGACTAATCCTTTTACTAATAAACGATGATTAACATAACGCGCCCCAGCCTGTAGATGAGGCGTCTGTAAAAATTGTCATCGGTCTGCAGATTTTTCTCGATTTTAGAAACTATGTACTATGACATGAAGTTTTAAAGTTGACAGATAGCCGTATTCACAAACGACCCTATGCGTGCGTGATGTCCGTGTAGTGAGTCCGAGCATAGAGTCGTTCGTAAAAACGGCGATTAGTCATCTAGTAATCATCGTTTATAAGTAGTAAGAGGTCATATGTTTGATTTATTTAATCATTGGGGTCAATTCGAGCAAACCACCGACTAAAACTTAACCTAACCAAAAACAGACTTATTTTAGTTAAGTTAAGTTTGTATGCTATTCGGTTTTGTCCACAAACTAAACTTAGAACTTGAAAATGACAGGACTAAACACGGACTAAATTGGATTCACAGATAAATAATGAGAACGAATGGTTTATGCTGTGAGGTTGGTAGTACTTTATTCGTCTAGATTTCTCTATGATTATTTGTTTACTTTTTGTAGTTTGTAATTCGTCTGAATCAGTTTTGTTGTATTTTTGTGTCGGAAAATGTATATAAGACCTAACGAACGCAGCAAAAGGAACTGCTTGTGGAGTGGAGAGGCTTCATGCTCAGTTGGCAAAAGGTAGGTCTTATTTCTGACGCAATTTACCTATGCTAATTGCTATTTCGATAGCGTAAGAGGAATTAGATTTATTTATCTACCAATCCTAGTGCCGGCGGCCCAGGTCCCGATTCCGCGAGAATATCAGGATCATTACTAGCCTTTAATCTTCCTCGATATGTGGACTATCAAACACAAAAATATATTTTCAATTCGGACCAGTAAGTTCCTGAGATTAGCGCGTTCAACCAAACTAAAAATTCTCATAAGCTTTCTATTCATTAGTCTAAATATGTTAAATGGATTAAGTCTAGTAAATTTAAGCCTTACCGACGCAAATAGGTCCACACAGAGGGTCTGAATATAGTAGGTATTGCATAAAATGCAATTTTAAACCATGAGGTTCTGTGAAAAAACATTTTTGCTATGATATTACTTTCAACTTTCAAGTCATACTTTATGGAATCAACTAGCTGCGTCCCGCGGTTTCACCCGCGTAAGTCCCGATCCCGTGGGACTATCGGGATCAAATGTAGCCTATAGCCTTCCTCAATAAATGGACTATCCAACACTGAAAGAATTTTTCAAATCGGACCAGCAACCGCTGGTCCTGAGATTAGCACGTTCAAACAAACAAACAAAAAAACAAACTCTTCTGCTTTATAATAGTAATAGAATTACTAGCTCTGCATAGTTTTAAAGATCTAAGCGTACATACAAAATACAAACAGACACGACACAGAGGGAAGTCACTTTGTTTTAGACTATGTAAAGATTAAAGTTGTCCGAGTACCAGTTTTACCAAGAAACCAAATACCAATTATTACTAGGCTCAATGTTTGTCATTACAAGTACTTCGTGATTAACTATGTATGAAATGTATTTCCTCTTTTATTTTTAGAATTGGGATGTCTGGCGCAGCAAAACAAAAACAAAAGCTCGAAAAGTATGGGCTCCATCAGCGGAACTGGAGGAGGTCCTCCAGGTCCAGATTTAACAGATCTGGACAATAAAATATTGGAAATTGTAGGACCTGCCTCTGTGTATGGTTTTGCGACTGTAGAGCAGGTAAGTTTTCCTTTAAAAACCAAGTAATACATATAATTAAATATTTTTGCTGTATATCTTAAATTATTTATTGTTAATTTCAGACCCCAAATGGAACATACTGCTGCTGCTGTTGCTGAAGTTCCTCCTGCTGTGCCTGCTCAGCTAGAAGATCCTCAATGAGTTCATCAATCACCGCCACAACCTGAGCTGCCCAACCGCCCCCGTATATGCCGGCCTGAGCGGGTGCGAGCCCCAAGACCACCAAGACCGCCTGTTGCCGATAGCCTGACAGCAGCGTTAAATGAAAATATTAGGCTGCTGAGCTGAGCAGATATTGCACTGCCATTAAGAGAAAATGCCTGTGCTAAGGTGCGGGCAGCTCAAGTTTTAGCTGAAGCGTTGAGGGGAGACACAGTTGAGGAAATTTTTGTTGAAGAGGCACAGTAAACTCCTAACTGGTTTAACTGTATAGATAATTTTAGCCAAATCTGAATCAAATTCTATTTTAACTACCTACCTAGTATATATTTTGAATAAAACTTGTAAATGATATAAAATGACTTTTATTGAAAATAATTGTTGCCTCCTAGTATGTGCAAATAGGCATATTGCCACAGGTATTTTATTATTATTTACTTATCAGGCAGGCAGTTGATACAATTGATAGATGCCTGTATCCAGCTATTCTTAGTCTGTTTCTGTGTTGGCTAAGTATTTGTCAAGTTTGTTCTTGAACTGGCTGATACTGTGCCGAGATGATGTCCTTTGGTAGCTTGTTCCACGCTCTGACCACTCTGTTGCTGAAGAAATGTTCGTGAGGGTTGTTGTCCGAGAAGGTGGTGCGTAATTTGAGGTGGTGACCTCTGAGACGATCATTGGTGTCACGACTGAGTAGTTTGTGAAAGTCCAGCAGGTCGTAGTCATTTGGTAGATATACAAAACAGTTTTTTAAATGTTATCCGGCAATACGAATGGATTGGAACAGTCTCTTAATCGTTTTAATCTAAGCCCTTCGTCATTGCTTTTGCAATAAAATTAAACAAAAACATTTAACAAAACACGTTTTTCTGAGGGTTTTCATTAAATCTGTCCATAAAGGCCGGCACTCAGAACACCTTTCAGCCCGTACTACAGCCAAAATTACAAATTTGTCAATCGTAACGTTATTTATTCGATAAATGTTGTTATTTACTTCAACGACCAATTTTAGTCCACACAAAATTAGTCGCGACTTAATTTTAGTTCGACGTTTACTATTTTGACAGTTTTGTGGCAGTTTCGAATAGCTAAAAACGTTTTCTAACCTAATTTAGTTCGACCTAACTTATTTTGGTTTAGTCCTGTCATAATAAGTTAAGTCGGCGTTTTCTGAATAGCAATCTGTAATTTGACACGTCTTAACTAATTTTAAGTTAAGTTAAGTCGGAATTTGGCTTGCTCGAATTGACACCATTATCTTGTATGATTGGCCCTAAGTCTTCCGACCGATCAAATATTTGAAGGCAACTGTTTAATGAATCGGGCTGTGGTTGCAGAAATCAACTTTGAAATTAATATATTAGCCTAGACAAAGTGCACAAAATGTTCTAAATTGACGTACGTTGTAAAAAATGAAATTATTAAAGTGTCAGAGGTGAAACGACTCAGTCGTTGGCTAGTAAAGAATGTTTGTATATGAATGCACTAATAAATTATATTAATCTGAAGCTTTACTTATGGGAAACATTGCCAAACATGAAGGAAGGCGGACACATTCCGAAGCGATTATAATACCTAAGTTGGGTGTCCATAGATTCAAAATTGTTCGTCTGACGCCGCATTGTATTGTAATGCTGGTAATTGGGCGAACAGTTTTACCTTAAGGTCTTCGCCTACCATACCGGGACGTATTGGTATGTACGTCAACATACCGGGACTTATTGGTACGTACGTCAACAATCCGGCTTTTTGAAGACCGTTGTCGTTGAGACACGTCTTCATAGAAATGCATAAAAAGTATTCCAGAAGATGGCAATAAGCCGTTAACCGACGAAAGGCTTACTTCAGACGGCGCTGTAAGATTCGAATTCTTTATTTTACTGTCATAGCTTCGTACTTTCTTCATCCCATCATTTTCATACTATGAAATAGCTTAGTAGACAAATTGTTAAGTTACATAGGTAGTACCACAAAATATCATATCTAACACAACATATGATCGCGCAGTCAAAAGTAGATCTTACGCCTGTTATTGACGGGTTATCGTCAAATGTAGAATAGTCTGGTACATGTTGAGTGACGTAACGGTATGCGACGATTTTGACACTGGAAGTGTCGGTTTGAATATAGCTGCATGCTGTACGGTCACTGAAGATCTAATTCTACAGATCAACAGCTTCATACAAGCCCGCGGCGTTGGTACTCCACTACATGGGCAGCTGTGTGCGTGACTTCTCACGCTTATCCACTCGGGTTTGCGGAGGCCGCCCGAAGGTCATCTCGGCTCACGTACGTGAACCCGCCGGCACACATTGTCGGTGAAAGAGGTCACGCACACATAGCTGCGCATGTAGTGGAGTACCTACGCCATGCACCACGGCCTTGTATGAAGCTGTTTCTCTGTAGAATTAGATACTTGATGGCACGGTGACGAATCAAATGGCGTTACCGGTAGTGTGGGCGGAAACACCGACCGTCGACTAACTTCACGTTTCATAGCGTAGACTTAGATTAATAGAGTGATTCGGTTTTTTATTTTTATATTGCTCAAAGTATATAATTTACTTATCTGTAACCGATGTGTTTGTACGTTTTTTCGTGTATATTATATCTGATGTAACGAGCATGATTATGATACCATTGTAAGTGCAGTGTATAATATTTAACATTATAATTTATTTATTAATTTGCTCTCTGATGTTTTATTTCAAATCCTACAGGCGACAAGTTGATAGGGATAACTGACAATAGAAAACGAATAAATAAAATTCTGATTTTATTAACATTTATTGAATAAATAATACAAAAATGGTTTTCATTACATTATTAAGAATTTCCAAATGAAAATATAAAAAAAAAGAAATGACAGAATGAACTGAGCATGAATTAATGTTCTACAAACTCTATTTACTGCTAAATTACAGTACGAAAATATAGAACATCGAGTAACATGTCGCTAACGGCGCGAGCTAGCCGACACAGTATTTATATAACACTAAATACATAATGGAATTTCAAGTTAACATTCAGTTAAAATACAATAATAGAATCGTTATCGAGTATACAGGGGATGTAAATGCTCAGGGAGACATACATTCCGAGTTACAGTGACTAGCACTCGCAACGCACGGCGTACTACGCCTTCATTTACAAATAAAACTAATTAACAACATCGGCCGAGTGCTATTGGCCATTGGCCACGCGAGCGGCGGCCGTTGGCTGTGTGGCCATGCTAACTAACTACAAACATTTACACAAGAAAATAAAACGAATTTCGGCTACAACATTATGCAGTGACACGCAACACATGCGCTCTCTCCGTAATCTTCACACTTTACATACAAAAGGAGACAAAATATTGCATTAATAATTAAATCGGCACACGTTCCCCCCATACACTAAGTACTAACGTAAACTTAACCTATCCGGGTCGCTCGCTTCCTGCTCGCGAGATAACTTTGTCTTTTGATTGTTTGTTTGTAGGAACAATTGCAATCCGCGAACGGAAGGGATCGAGTAGGCCGATATCGATACTTTCGACATATCGATATATCTACATCATACCTCTCTCTCGCACGCACACATTCACGCTTCATTCGACCGTCAGATCTATAATTTACAAACAAGAATCTCGTCGATAATTTGATTAATAATTTCATTTAATAATTATTGTTTTACGACGGGAACTTCCCTCGCGATATACGGTTCCCTCCTAACGGCGCGCAATGGAGCCCATTGAACTATCCGTATAGTAGTTAAGGTTCCTCTTTGCATGCAATATTTGAGAGACTCGCGAAGTTTGTGCGTGCAAATAAGTATCTTAACTACTTTACAGATGGTACTATTTCCTTAAGCAAATGTAAAATACGCTCCAAAGCGTGCCGCTAAGTGTGAATCGTAAAATAGACTAAATTGAGACGAAAGGAATCGATAAATTATTTACAATCGGTATCGAGACCGCAGCGAATTATTATGACGTATCGGTGCACAGTGGCGCCGCCAGCCCGGAGCGGACGGCGGCGACAACAGTAGAGCGAGGCCCCCTTACAATAACATTTATAGACAAAAAATAAACATTACTTATCACTTTTTCAAACATAGATTTATATCAAATTGGCGGATTTAGATTCCAGTTCTTACAATCGAGTTTATAGCCACCCGTATTATCCGACTCATTGACTGAATTTAATAGGCATTATGCAATACATAGCTGCTTTGCCGTAAAACCACAAGGCAGCAATGGTACTGCATAGTGTGTATCAAATTGAGAGTTAACAATGAGTTAGATAAAACAAGTGTCAATAGCCAAAAATACTTTTTTTTTGTATTTTCCATAGTGTTGCCAGACGGCTCTGCAACTCTGAATAAATAAATACTACCTTCCCTTGGAAAAAATACTAATTAAACTCTGAATAACTTGTAAAATATCGGAGGGCCCGCTCACTTTGGATACGAACTCGTCCGAATGAAGACTCGAACAACTCCAACTTTATAGTCCTCACATAGAAAAAATGCTTAACTTTGATAGGCTTCCGCATGTTGAGAGAACATAAGACTATTGTGTCGCATCCAAAGTGTCCCGTGGTCCGCCGCCGCCGCCGCCGCCGCGCGGGCTGCCCTGCGGGCTGCCCTGCGGGCTGCCCTGCGGGCTGCCCTGCGGGCGGTGCGGGGGATGTCCTCAGGAGGCGTACATCCGCTTGATGTCCTCCTTGTACCGCTCCTGGATGTCTTTCCGCTTGATCTTGAAGGCGGCGGTGACCAGCCCCATGTCGGGGGACCACACCTCCTTGCACAGCTTCACCGCGAGAGGTACCTCGAACTTCTCCAGACCGCCTGGAATATAAACACTTGGGTATTATATATTTTCTAAAATTACACGTACAAGAAAATGGTACGTCTCCAAGTGAAAACTTTTAAACCGATTGCTAAAAAACTTGCGAGCTTTTAGAGATGGCTTTACACATGAATCAGTATTGTAGGATGTTGCCCACAACGTCATCTAGTCTCAAACTAAGCAAGGCTTGTAATAACTTGGTATTCGTGTAATGTAAATGAATCCACAGAAGGAATTGAGTCTGACTCTTTAATTATGCTTTTACTATTTAACGTATATGTAAGTGATAAGATGTACTGCACCACTGCACAAATAGCAATGGACTCTTCATTCAAGAATTTTTAATATCAATAAAATACAATGCTCTACTTGCATTATGCTTTTTTACTTTGTCTATTTATTTAATTTTTCTTTATTGATTTGGTTTGTTCTGTTTTTTTTTAGTTTTATGCTAAAAAAAGGCTCTTTGTTTTATTTTTAATGTAATTGAAGTATTTATGTAATAATTTTGTGTATTGTGGTAGTCTGGTTAGTCACTGTTGCGGTTTTAATTTGATATTGATTGTTTATTTCTTTCTAATATTACAAACACATTTGTGAAGATGTAACGTCTTATGCTAGAAGGGTGGGTAGGTAAATCATAGTTACATTTCTTAGCATGATCAGCCAGCTCCTTAACGACCGCCTTCTCGAGCTGAGCATTCTGGCACAGCGCGTCGAAGTCCGTCTCCCTTATCCCCAGCCTGGCGGCCAGCTCCTGCAGGCGCTGCGGGTGCGGCACCACTAGCGCCACGGTGTGGTTCTTGCTGCTGTCGCCGTACACGCAGATGTTCTCCACGATGGGACACGTCTTCAGCTCGGCTTCAACCTTGCCCAGGGACACGTACTCCCCGGCTTGGAGTTTTACCAGGTCTTTCTTGCGGTCTGGGGGTGTGGAGTGGAATGGTTAGTTGTGTGTGGATTGAGAATATTTATTTATTTATTTCCAAAAAACAACTACAGCTATTATTACAGGATCCCCAATGCAATAGAGTAGGTAACAAGAGTTAAAATAACTTCTGATGTTCCATTTTGTTCTTTCGATACAGTTAAGTTTTAATGATCTGCGTATAAAACTCAATCGAAAAAAGAATAGGTCCTAAAGCCAGATTTCGGCACCAGCATTCTACGTGGATAAGCCATATAAAAATGTTTAGGAGCAGTCTTCTATTCGTATAGGAATTGTCTAAAGCAAGGATTCCCTAAGTGGGGCGCAGAGACATTTACAGGAGGGGCGCGGGCCACCCTGTAAAAGGATGTAGAAAAATGTGCGATCGCTGAGAGAATGCATTCTAGACTGCTCGATACGACCAATGAAATTAACTGAAATTGACGCCTCTCAATAAGATCATAATATTGTTTCCTCAGTGGGCGAATTAAGAACCTTATCGGCCCCGCGGCCACCTCTCGGGCTCTATCAAAGGTATTTGGTACTACTTACCAAATACCGTTTGTATGAATTTGTAAAAAAAACATAAATGAGCAATAAAAATAGTTTAAAACTTTTTTATTGACCAAAAGGGGACCCCCTAAAGCCTCCAAGTTGACCAGAGGTCGGCAATCAGACACAAGAGCCGGGAGCAGCCGGTCCATTTGCCTTCCAAAGGCCGGCCACCCCCCGGAGCCCACAATACTGACCTATGATCTTGATGCAGCCGTCGTGATGCAGCTCGGCGATGTCCCCGGAGCGGAACCAGCGCCGCCCGTCCTCGTCCAGGAACTCCTCGCGCGTCTTGTCCGCCATCTTGTAGTAGCCCTCCGCCACGCAGTCGCCGCCGATCACTATCTCACCCTGGGGGACGTAACGGACACTTTACTATAGCTCTTTCTCACCCTGAGGGACACTTTACTGCGAGCTCTATCTCACCCTGAAGGACATAAGGGACACTTTACTACGTGCTCTATCTCACCCTGAGGGACGTAACGGACACTTTACTACGAGCTCTATCTCACCCTGAGGGACGTAACGGACACTTTACTACGAGCTCTATCTCACCCTGAGGGACGTAACGGACACTTTACTACGAGCTCTATCTCACCCTGAGGGACGTAACGGACACTTTACTACGAGCTCTATCTCACCCTGAGGGACGTAACGGACACTTTACTACGAGCTCTATCTCACCCTGAGGGACGTAACGGACACTTTACTACGAGCTCTATCTCACCCTGAGGGACACTTTACTGCGAGCTCTATCTCACCCTGAAGGACATAAGGGACACTTTACTACGTGCTCTATCTCACCCTGAGGGACGTAACGGACACTTTACTACGAGCTCTATCTCACCCTGAGGGACGTAACGGACACTTTACTACGAGCTCTATCTCACCCTGAGGGACACTTTACTGCGAGCTCTATCTCACCCTGAAGGACATAAGGGACACTTTACTACGTGCTCTATCTCACCCTGAGGGACGTAACGGACACTTTACTACGAGCTCTATCTCACCCTGAGGGACACTTTACTGCGAGCTCTATCTCACCCTGAAGGACATAAGGGGCACTTTACTACGTGCTCTATCTCACCCTGAGGGACGTAACGGACACTTTACTACGAGCTCTATCTCACCCTGAGGGACACTTTACTACGAGCTCTATCTCACCCTGAGGGACACTTTACTACGAGCTCTATCTCACCCTGAGGGACACTTTACTACGAGCTCTATCTCACCCTGAGGGACACTTTACTACGAGCTCTATCTCACCCTGAGGGACACTTTACTACGAGCTCTATCTCACCCTGAGGGACACTTTACTACGAGCTCTATCTTACCCTGAGGGACACATTACTACGAGCTGTTTTCTCACCCTGAGGGATGTAACGGACAGTTTACTACGAGCTCTATCTCACTCTGAATAGATACCGTACCTGCGGGAAGGGCTTGTTGTCGACGCGGTAGTTGCCCTCGGCCCAGTCCAGCAGCCGCAGCCTGGTGCCGGTGGTGGGCGCGCCGGCGCGGCCCGACGACCGGTCGTAGCGGTCCATCACCGTGGCGCAGGAGGTCGTCTCCGTGAGCCCGTAGCCCGCCACCACGTCGCAGCACACGCACAGGCGGACCTGCGGGGAAACGACATCTCATCGTTACTTTACTTTACCTCATCATTACTTTACTGAGAGTGAACTCATCCTTACTTTACTGGGAGTGAACTCATCATTACTTCAATGGTTATTACCTCATCATTACTTTAATGGTGATGACCTCATCATTACTTTAATGGTGATGACCTCATCATTACTACACTGGTCATTACCTCATCATCACAACTCAATGGCTATATAGACAGGTACATACCTGCGCATGCGTGTCCGGCGCGAGCGGGGCGCCGCCACACACCATGAGGCGCACGCGGCCGCCCAGCAGAGCGCGCACACGTCTGAACACCACGGCGTCCAGCACCGGAGTGCCGTACCCGCGGCGCGTCCACGTCGCTTTGTACGCGTACGCCCACTTGAAGAACGCGCTCGCGAACTCGCCCGACCGGGACACCTTGTCTGTGATGCCTTTGCTGATACGGTCCATTATCAACTGCGGACACAATACGGAACTGTTATTACATTGGTTGTCACATAGCTATCTGTCCAAGGGCTAGCAATCGCGATAGTGGCGTCATTGGGTTTATTTGGAAATCCAAAAGCTGTTTTAAAAATAGACAAATCAAGAGTAACAACAGAAAGGCAATTAAAGGAATTAATGACAAAAGAGATTGTCGTTCCAGCATTTACAATGCTCATCCAAAATGAAATCATAACTCCTAAGTAAGAGACAAAGTGAGAACTGACCGGTACAGTGGTGATGCAAGTGGGCTGCAGGATAGTCGCATCTCCCATGGTGCCCTTCATGATCTTACTGGAGGAGTCCAGCATTGTGAGCGGGGTCGAGTAACCGATCGGCACACCTGAAACAATTTACTCATATTGTAACTACCTGATCAAACTTGATTAAGTTGAATTCATGTCATATCTTAATCTCATCCTTATCCATCCATAATAAATCCCATCTGCCCATGAGCCAGCTAAATGTTGCATATCATAGCTTTCTACAATAACAAGCCGTATATCCCCATGCATGACATGAATTAGGACTAATCCATCTCTCCCCTTGAGTGTCGTAAAAAGCAACTAAGGATCTGAAGGAGACACAGAACAATTTAGGGTTTTATTGGTCTCCCAAGAGGGTTGCAACCAAGAACATACGAGGGAACACCTGTCAAAGACCTTACCTCCAAAGAGACACATGTTCTCAGCCAAGAGCTCGAAGACGTGCGCGAGCGGCAGGAAACCCATCAGCACATCTCCTGGGACGACAGGCACGGCGTCGGCGAAGGACTTGAGCGTGGCGAGCATGTTGCGGTGCGACAGCACCACGCCCTTCGGCACGCCGGTCGAGCCCGACGTGTACATCACGATGGCGGTGTCGCTGGCTTGCGGGGGCACGCACTCTGCAACGGACACGCTTGTTACTGGGGATTCTGAAGTTCTAAGCAACCGCTTTTATGAACCAACCACTTGGTGCAAGGCATCAGCGGTTTTTCACCATTAACGGTTCTGCCTTTGCTTGGATATGTACAGTATGGATACCTGTATGTGTGGATAACACATACAGGCCGATTGATACAGGTAATAAGAATAGTACCTGTATCAATCAGCCTGAATGTGTTCCTACACATACTGACAATTCACAAGTGAAAGATAAGGGGGATTGATAAGCATTATAGACCGCATTACTTACTAGCAATGAGGATAATTATTAAAGCGCTAATCGACATGGAATAAAATCCAGAGACATAGAAATTTAAGGTTTTCCTATCAAAATGAACACCTAGGAGCATCAAAAGAAGCAAACTCACCGATCTTGGAAGACCTTCCCTTCGCAATGACTTCCTTGTACCCTGTGATCCTGATGCCAGGCTTGTACCCTTCCTTGTCGGTCTCCTTGAGCTGGTCCTCCATGTAGATGAGGGTGTCAACCTTCGGCGTGTTGGCGAGGATCTTCTTGAACTTGGGCAGGAGGTCGTGGGAAGTTATCACGATGGAGACCTCGGTCTCGTTGAGGCCGTGGGCTATGGCGTCGTCGCCGAGGGTTGCGTAGATTGTTACCACTGGAAAAGGCATCACAGAAATTATTACCTAGTTTTTTTTTAAGAAGAAATATGGTCTTAAATTACGTGCTCAGCAAGATCGAGATCGCTTAAGGGGTTTAGATTGCAACCCCTAGATACAGGGCCCTGCATTCCTGGGGCTAGGACACCTGGGTGATAGGTTAAAATACTGCTGGGAGCGTAGTTTTAGATAGCGTTGGTAAACACCGTTAAAAATAAAATGTCGACTGTTGAAGTTTTGTACAACTCAAATAGAACCAGCGATTAAGAATATGCATCGCTGATCAGTCAATTAGGATTTCATTACAGGAGTGTGGAATTTCGAAGACAGGAATTAATCGGACTCTTTCGTAATGTCGCCGCTGCCACGTGCCAATCTATCCACTATCATTTGAAAGGGGATCCAAACAGCACTGGATGGCACAGATGTAAGAAAATGTTAGTTTTGTATATCTAGAACATTGCTATTGTTGTACTAACCGGGTATACTCTGCTTGAACAACCCGTGTGCTGCGATCATCCACTCAGCTCTGGTTTCGGCGAACATGGCAACATTCCGTCGCGGAACCGCTCCCATCTCGCGCATTCCCATCCCGAACTGAGTGGCTTCCTTGTCCATGTCGATGTATGTACGCCACTGGTAGTCGCCCATCTTGAACTGGAGAGAGAAAGGAATTTATTGGATTTGCTATGAGGGATGACCATGGAATCTGCTCTCACTGACGTTATTGGAGATCTGAAGAGTCGGAAGAGTTATCACAGTCTCGCTCAGCGCGCCACAATAAGACAGTGAGAGGAATAGGCATTTCGGTAATCGCTATCGGACCAAAAGTCTCTGTGAATAACTCTGCTGCAAGTTGCAGGAGTGAGTTGGTATAGGACCACAAGTCACCTAAATTCAAATATGATTTACAATCAGTTGGAAACCAAACAATGAAACCTTTCATCGTCTCTCTCCAGCAATTTTACACTTGTTTAAAGTCAAAGCAAAAATAGATCATTTCATTAGGAGCGTGTATACCTCAAGATCAAGTCATATCTTTAGTCTGAAGATATCCAATTTTAATTGTCAATTGATAAAGGAACAGTGTGACTGTAAGCCTCCAAAAGTGTCCTTTGTCCTTAATACGTGGACACTGAACGACAGGTTGTTAAATAGTTACAGCACATTTCACAGATCTGCCAAATTGCAGTAGCAAACCACTACTTTGAAAGTACCAATTACCTTCTTAAAGACCCTGCCATTCGGCTGCGGTTCATCCAGCTCTGCCAACACGGTCCTGGTGCCGAGAGCCCGTCGGTCTCCCCACCGCGCGGCAGCTGCCTTCAGCATCGACTCCATGGAAGTGACATTATCTCGGACGAGGCGGAGGTGAGACTCGCCCGGACTCGACACAGATTCAACTGTTATGCTGTTCGGAGTTGATTGGATTACGCGCGCCTGAAAAGTTAAACAGCTTTAATAAACAGCTAAAAAAACAACTGAGATAAATTAGCTGTTAGATTAATATCAAACAGCTAATTTATCTCAGTTGTTTTTTTTTCTTAACTATGCCTAGTGTAAAAAGTTTCAGTGTTGGTTGAATGGATTGCTCTTACATAAAAAACTATAACTCAATTTGAACCAAGCGAATAGCTCATGTTTTTAACAGCCAGGGTGATTTAGATCTTGGATTCGATTACCTCTTCTATCCTTCTTCTTCTTTAATTCATAACTTTGGATTTGAATTTAATTATCCTCTTAACTAGCCTTTTTTGCAAGTCTGGCGTTAGTTAAGGCAAGAGCCAGCCAGTGTGAATGCCTTTCTGCCTAAACACAACGTGTAGGTAGTTCACTAGACAAATATGTATGTACGTACGTCGTACATATTATACAGTACAGCATGCTTAGTGAAACAAGACCGAACTAAAACACAGCTAACTGCCACATTAACCACGTGGGTGGCCACTGAACACATTCGGAAGCAGGTCAACTGAAAATAGCGACAGTCTGCTGCTATGTGAGGGTCACTAAATTATTGTAAATAAGCCAGAAGTTGTCAAGGGAAAAATAACCAGAATCTATGTATCTCTAAACAAAGTTTTTTCTTTAAGAGCTAGGCTTGCACTTAACCCCACAACGCCTGATGAGAAGCGACAATGGTCATCCTCGACGTAGCATGCTTGCCTAGAAGATAGCTATCCACTCTTAGACTGCATAGCAATTCGCACGATTAAGGACAATAATGTTGGTTTTTTACCTTGATCCGGCGAGATAGTGCTCGTTTCCTCCATGGTCTCTGCACTATTAAGTGTATGGGGAAGGTGATGACATCGAAGACCAATGCGACCGCCCTGATGGTCCTTAATACTGCGGACACCCACCATGATTCCGGCCTGGAACAACACAAATATCGTAAATATATGTCACATAAAACGGGGCCCATGTTACTACCAAAGATGCAATGTAGCTTCATATTAAATTTCATTAAAATCATTCTAGTAGTTTCGGAGATTACTCTCAACATACATATACATGTTACCAAAATTACCTCTTTATAATATCAGTTTATAGATACACTATGTGTCGCAAAAATATTTCAACAATTTCATAAGAGAGAGAGGTAAATTATCTCATGTACCTACAGCTTAGCACTTATGAATAAATAATTTATAATTGAATAAGAATCTTTTTATACAGGCTACCTTATACAAAAAAGTTATACTTTTTATGACGGTGTAGAATCATGTTACAACAATGTTTTATAATTATTAATCTTGGTAAGTATATTATTTTTTAGTACTTATATTTTCAATTACTTAGCTTAGATTATATTTTGATTAAATTTGGATTCAAGAGAGAGAGAGAGAGAGTTTTGTCCTCTCTTCCTGCTACTTTTATCCGGATATCGAATCCGGTTATCCGGAAGTTCCTACGCGGACACGGCCACAGTTAGTATTTAGTATTAATATAAAACGGTAATAATTATTTGTAAATTATAACGACAATTTTATCTAATTCTCGTCTAGACAGATTAAATTGGAAACGGATACAATAAATATGTTATCTATAGTACCATTATCTTTCACCAACATAATGGTACATTTCCTAAGCACCAGTACATTCAGGATAATTATCAGTGTACCTAACCAAGTAAAGAGAAGTGAGGAGAACTAGAGGGTTACCTTGAAATGAACCCAGTTCGCCTCGTTCCATAACTGGGTAACTCATTGCCTGCTTGCCGTTTTATAGATATTAATGGCAACCTCAATCTAGGTGGTACTAATTATGTTGAGCAAGCATGCAAGAGCTGTGTCTAGTTATCTTGTAATTAGCAATAGTTTGATTTTACGCTATAAAATTTTACATAGTCGCATCTTCCGTCCTTCTTGCGCTATACCTGTCACGCTATTTTGTGGTACACCCTTCGACATTGCTCTTAAATCGAAATTGTTTGGGCAACATAATGCTACCTAATACCTTTCTTGAAATGAAAATCATAACTTCTGTTCTAATTGCCCTACTTTTATTATTTTTAGCATGTTTTGAGAACCCTACGTTTCTTCTTTACCTCTAACATCCTCGAATGTTAGACCTCGAAACGTCGGGCGTTTGGAAAAATTCTAAAATATTAAAAAGTAACGCGATTGAAATAAAAAAAAAATTTCATAATGCTCCATAACAAATCTAGAAAGAAAGTATTAAACAGTACTTTCTGAATCATCGGTTTAATGTTGAATGAGTTAAATGACTCAATACTTTTTTTTATCCGTTACATGTGAATAGTATATTTTCTACGAATCAAAATGCAATATGGTCAAAGTCCAGTGCACTTTGCCTTGTTGATAAGAATTGTTATTACAAAACATGGTACACTAGCAACGTCCCTAACTCTAGTAAGTTCCGATTCGTGGGAATATCAGGATAAAAAATAGCCAGGACCGAATTGAGAACCTTCCTCTTTTATACAAGAATTTGAATCTGAAGGATGGAGTCATGTAGCAAAGCGGAAAACGCGATGGAACAGAATCCACGGCTTCAAATCTTTGGTAAATAAATATCATAACTAGAAATAAATAAATGAATAAAAAACCAGTAAGGAAGGGCTGATGCTACGTTATTATCGACATGGCGGCAACGTTGCGTGCCGCACGATAGTGCTTTAGTAACTTAGATAAATAGCAAGCGGATGGCCCGGATGCATCTGTTGATATTGTACCGTGGCCATGACCCGGGGTAGCTTCGTCCGCGCGCCACGCCGACGCGACGGGAAAGGGCACGCATGCGCTCGATATCTCGCCCCGACGACGACCGGCCTACATCCGCTATCCGTATGCAATGGTGCATCTCGATGAACCTTGACATTTTCACAACAAGCACTTAGATAGGTCGGTACATAAATTTTATGTAATGTACCTACACTGTACAGTAGTGTACATAACAGTAGTTATGTATGTACCCACTTTGATTAGATGGCAAACTTTCTAAAGCTTACTTCGTAGTGTACATTGTACAAATTTGTGGTCTTTTAAGTGGTTGTACGTACATTCATAGTTACCAAAGGGCGCGCTACAGTTAGATCGCAAAAAAATATCGTGTAATTTTTTTACAGGCTTACTGACCTAGCTTAGTTGGAAATCCAATTGAATTGCCCATTACATAGATCAGTGATAGGACGAAAATTTGGTCCAAATCGGAATTAATCTGTATAGCAACATAAAATCTAATGATATCAATCAATTAAAACTTGACTCGAAGGTGTTCCGAAGTTAAAACGTTTTGCAATTCATTCGGTGTCGCAAGATCGGTTCGGGAAAACATTATGCAGAGCCACTTAAAAAGGGCAGGTGCAAATTAAACTGATGGAATACTGAATTAATTTGAATTACCAAATTAAATGATTAAAGGAATATGCCTTGAGCCTTATGCTACCTGCCTAGATCTTTTATAATCATAGTCTACATACAATTCTACATAAAGTGTATGAAAAAGTCACAGAATACGATGAACTACCTATTCTTCTTCTACCTTTTCTATTGAATGCTGTTTTTTGAAGAAGGGCAATAGCACAATGTTTTTGATGTTACTTTCCCCTTTTCAAAAACAGCCAGGACAACGGACAATAGTGATTTTATATCGTTCCTCTTTATACCGGTCTTACTGACCAGACGACAAACTATCTACATTTTCTACAGAACACCAACAATGCTTTTGATATCAAAAAACAGACAGACTTGCCCTTCTTCAAAAAACAGACAGGCAAACGGCAAATACGGATTTTAGTTTTTTCCTCTTCATAAGTATTGCTAGCTGGGTACTGTACTTACATACATACCTAGATTTTTTATAATCATAGTCTACATAATTGTATAAAAAAGTCACAGACTACGACAAGCACTGATTTTGATATAACATGCCGTACTTTAAAGAAACAGCCAGGCAAACGGCTATTAGTGATTTTATTTTGTTCCTTGTCTGTCATAGATATAGAGGTCACAAAAATATCTAGGGCAAACTACTTATTTAGAAACATGTTTTGAATCAACTACCTTTGCGTCCCGCAATGGGGTAAAAAGGACCAGTTTTACAAGGCTGCTGTTTTGCTCCATAACTACTGCATAGTTATTAGAACATGTTTTTTTAATAATTGATATGTTTTATTGCTTCAACAACTCACAAGATGTAATGGTAGTGACTTCGAAGCGACACATAGAGCGATGTTATTTATTAGTCAAACACATAAATATAATAATTTATTAAGGAATGAGTGACTAATTTAATCACCTATTTTTCCAAATCATAATCGAAGTTTTTACTTAAAAGATATCCCGTACTACTCTTTACTCCATAGATAACTGATAACAGGATTAGATAACGTATCAAAAATTACAAAATACTCAATAAACTTGATCTACAGATTAAATTCGACTTAAAGGTGATTCAACTAAATGATAGTAGGTACAATAAATATTATCCATTGATTTCGTAATGGCTCGTGTTCAGTCGATAAACGTTAAACTGACCCTTTGTAATTAGAACAAGGGCAGTTAACAACATTTGATACTAATAACTAGTAATTTTACATCCCCCAATTTGACGTGTAGCAACCGAAAAATAGTTTTATATATTGTACGACTTTCTCGGCGTGATCAATATGTATGTGTACGCAAACTAACAGCTTCTTAGTAGGTACTAACGGCCGAATACAGAAACGAAAATCAAAATTTGTCTTCTACTTAAACAACTAAGCACCTATCAAAATTCAACACTATTTCCGATACTATTTTTAAATTTAGAAGCTTCTCAATTATTTAAGTACGCTTCAAATTTTAAGTGGCGTTTCAGTATTCGGCTGTAGCTGTAAGTGTCTCGGAGTTAAGCCACATAATACATAAATAATACAAGTAATTAAGCTGCGGACAGACACGGAAAGCCGGAAATGACGAAAATATAAGGGTTTCCTGTACATTACAAAACACTGAAAATGTTTTGTTCCATTTTCGCCGATGATTGATGTCTATCACAAGAGCGAGACAAAGCATTACATAGTTCCTTAATGAACGGCTTTATATTGTCTCGCTCTTTTGGTTAGAAGGAGGCTTCTATTTGTAACTGCGTAGGAAAAGTAACACAAAGGAATAAATATGGAATTCGGAAGACGAAACTAATACATAAATAAGGATAGGTAAATTCTTAAATAAAAGTAATTATTTGCACCAGGAAACTGTTATTCTACCTAATGAGTTTTCAGGACTTCCCTGTTTGATGTTGTTTTCCTTCAAATTTACAAGAAAACGACTTGTCTTTCAGAATTCAGTAGGTTCTTCGTGCATTTGGATGAAAATTTGCATAGGAGCAGATTACAGAATATATTATAGCTGTGTTCTCGCCGTAAAAGAGGAATGAGAAATGAAAAATACAAAGGGTTTCATAGTGCGGCAGCTCTATGAAACCGTTTAATATGCGTTTAATATGTTTAATATGCTCTTTTGCGATGGGAACTCGGCTTATGTATATAACGATGCTGATTCAGAAACATATTGTTATAGATAGATACTTTTAATAATGGTTAAGTAAGAAGACAACAAGTAAGTTCCTACAGGTAAGTACAAGAATAAAGAAAAACAACGGATATCACGTAAAACCGTTGACAACAATACCAGTTGTCGACTCTTCAATTATCTCTTATATTTCTGCTATAAAATTACAAGCCGGCGTACCTATGTTCAAGGTGCAAAGTACAACGTACAACGGTCAAGGTATCCCTCAAGGTTTTTGCAACAAAGCGAAAACTAGATAAGGGCAAATTATATGCTTAAATACCTACTAGTAGATAGGTATACTGACTGAGACTCGTTCATTAATTCAATAAGTGGTCGTGAAACGTGCTGCTTAATGTGACATGTTTTCCTCGTTGTAAAAGATGATATGCAATTTTAGAGCACATGTAGGTTTTAATTGTCTCAGGTGAGTATGGTAGTAGATAACAGATGACCTATGAAATATCAGTTATGCATTTTACTCGCGTAAGTCTCGATAACGCGGGAATATTGTGTTAAAGAGTAGCCGATGTGTTATTTTAGGTCTCCAGCTATCTACATACCGAGTTTCGTCGCAATCGGTTCAGCGGTTTTGGCGCGAAGGAGCATCAAGCATACTCACAAACTTTCACCTTTATAATGTTAGTAAGATTACATACCTATACAGTTTAAATTATAAGAGATTTTAAACAATCGTGATCTAACACAAGACAAATAGCAAATAGGAGATGTGTAATTTTTATTTTATACATAATGCCTAGTTTAAGATTTGATGTTAGCGGATTTAAAGTTTTACATTTCACTGACAGACACACAAACTGTCGGAATGCTTGCACTTACATCTCAAATAATAAACACATCGATTCATGAAAGCGGTTTTGCGGGAAATGTGCTTTGCAATTAATTTGTATACTAGTTGATTGATTTCACGTCTATAGTCTCAATAAATCAGTTGATGAATAATTCAAAACATAACTACAAAACTCCAGAGAGAATCAAAAAGTTTTTAGGAACATTATCAAGGATATCTTACAGCCAAAAGAAATCTTCTAGTACCTAACATAACTCTCAGACAAGCCTCTTTTTCGTAGAATATTTTCCCGAGTCTCAAAGGGCTTGCGGACGTGAAATAAACATTACAGTATTTTTCTATCACTATTGAAGATATTGGATACCACAGCTATATTCAATTCTGTCTGGCTGGACTAATAAAAGGGAGTTAAGGCGGAATTTCGCCTAAATAATGTGTATATAGTCTACATAGACTTACAAAGTTTAATATAAAATACAGGCATTAGTTAGAATATAACAGGAATAGAACACAGAATAGTCAAAAATACGGAAGGGAGACTTTTGTCATGTAGTGGTATGAGTAGGCTTAAAAAATGTGTAACCCCTATGTCATCTAAAGTGATTTTTTGTGGACATAAGATAGAAAACCTTAGAGAAATAAAGCACAGACTTTGTAAGATAAGATAAAGGAGTGAACAGTAAGACGACAGCTAATAACGGGGAGGATAGAAACACAAAAGTTATAGCGCCGACCCAAAATAAATTAAGATAAGGTCAGGCAAAAGGAGGTTCGGTAATCCTTAGCATTAGTTAGCATATGCAGTGTACACTCACTTGTTACCCATGATGTGGCACTTCACAAACACTGAACATCAATCCACGGTCGATTGCAGAAGCAGACTAATCGTAATTATTAAATTTGTAAGCATTTATTACTGTTATGGTAGGTAAAGCGATTGTGATAAGATTGTATCGTACACACGTGATATTTCAAAATGTTTTTATAGTACATTAACAAAGTCCCGCCCGCGGTTTCACTCGTGTAAGTCCCGATCCCGGCGGATTTTTCAAAAACCCTTTCTTAGTGGGTGACACACTACAAAGAACACACAACACTTCCCGCAGGAATATCGGGATAAAAAGTGGCCTATTTATTCTTTTTCGAGCTTCTTATTGGTGAAAGAATTTTTGAAATCGGTCCAGTAGTTTCGGAGCCTATTCGTTACAAACAAAGAAATCTTAACTCTTTACAATATTAGTATTATAGACAGTATAGACCCATGTACCTTCACATGAATCAAGTTTTATTAAAAAGTAATCATTACTTATCGTGATCCTGAAATTTTTTAGTTTAGTTTCGAACGACAATACACAATCACGTTTAACTATTATTGTGCAAGATCCATTTTCACGGGCATTTATTCTAGACTTTCCCACAACGTGTAATCAGAAAGTAGATTATACTGGCCACGTGGACGCGATGTAGAGCACACAGCAACAAACTTTCAATGAAAAATAAACTAATCCAAAACGTTGAACGATAAGAGATAAGGCAGGCATGAATCCGGGCTCCGATCGATCGGGTCATACTAAAAGAAGCGATGATGCAGGTTATTGATTAAAATAAATATGTAATAATCAATGAATAATCGTAGTATTACATCATGATAAACTTTTCAGATAAACACGTCATTTTAAAAGAAGTTATCTCGTATCACAAAACGCCTTTAATTTTGTCGTGTATTAGCATAATAATAGCTTTAAATTATTCTTAGTGATTGAAGTAATTGCTAGATTAAGATCGAAAGAAATGCCGCCAATACATGTTTGTTATTCGATTTATCGGAGCACACCATGACCTGCTTCTACAAAGTATTTTCTTGACAATCATAATAATGCAAAAAATGAATAGCAAAAAAATAGTCTGAGAACTTCGTAGAGCCGACTTCTGGCTTCGAGCCAAGACCACTACAACATCTCGAGCGAGACACCGTGTACCTACCTGCTACATAATACTAATATTCTAAGCAAAGGTATTATGATTTACTTAGAAAAAAGTCTTTACTATTTTTCTTCATAATTTAAGGGTGTACCATTAGACTATTGCGTGCCAGGGATAGCGCTAGCGAATTGCAGATGTGTAAAAGGTCGTTAGATGCGACTATGCGAAATTTTTGAGCGTAAACTAAAACTATTACTAATTGTAATTAACAAGATAATTTACCAAAAAACTGAGCCAACAGATTTTAAGAAATAATTATTACCGGCATATCTAAACAAAATTTACTTTGAAATATCAGAATGTCCACCAAAACGTCTCTGAAACAAGAGTTTTTCATAATTGTTTTCTATCGTATTCTTTCAACAATCAATTATGTTTTCACGTTTTCGAATTCAAACTAAGTACATAAATAACGAGTTATTAGAAAAAATATCGGAAATTGACTAAAGTTTAAGTGTTATAACAAAAAACTTTAAAAAAAAATGAGCAGACACGCAATTATTTTAGAGGAAAACAGATTTTGGCACAAAAAATGAAGCAGTATTTCGTAACAATGACGAAAGCACTAATGATGTTGTCTCTGTAATACAATAATTTACATAACGCAATCATTATTGTTTTGAGAGAACACCTCCATTAGCGGACCCTACCTCTGTTGATTACAGTTGGTAAAACTTCGATTATTGATATTGAGTTGTAAACAAGACCTTAAAAGCTACCAGACTAGACGAAGTCTACAAATTGCCAAAGCAAGTAGGGTCTCGAGAAAATTCTTTAGCCATCATCACCCACCAAAGTAATGACCGGGGTCAATTTCGTATGTTATTTTTTTAGACATCAAAATTGGTTTTACAATAATTCATACAGTAGGGGACGGGACAATCCTCATCCTATCCTAATCCTGTTTCATGTAAAATCGCGGGCAGAAGTTAGTTGTGATATTATATGGCGGTAGTATAAGAGCAGGTGGTGCAAACTAATAAATACTTAGCTTCATTGTTGAAAGTGGTACTGATTGAATTCAATCTACTCAATTCTTTCGTAATAAAGGTATTAGATTACAATTATAGTTCTCGGTTTATGCAAATTGGATACAGATACGTACTATAAGCAACAAAACAGTAAGCGGCGATAAAAATAATGAAATGTCTGCCCGTGAAATTTATCAGAGTACACAGAAATGGAAAAAATGGTCTGGATGAAAAGTGGTATATTCTTATCATTATTTATTAAACACACGGCGTGGCAATAAAAATACCCGCATAATAAAATACCCTTTCTAAACTCTACTTTATCCTATATTCATCGAAATAGGCCAAGCCCCTTGACCGTGAAAAGAAGAGTAAATCAACGCTTTTAGCAAGTGATAAATCTCTTGCTCGTCAAATATCTGATTAAAAGATAAAAGAAAAATATTAATAAAAAATACTTTAGAGCGGTGTTGGTCTAGTGGTAGATACCCCGGCTTTCATTCTGAGAGTCGTGGGTTCGAATCCAGACCGACCGTGCACCAATGTCTTTTTCTTTAAGAAAAAGGTATGTGCGCTAATAACATCGCTCTTACGGTGAAGGAAAAACATCGTGAGGAAACCAACATGTCCTAGGACTAACCACGGTCCGAAGACATGGGATATTCAATGTTTTCTATGTATCATATTATTAAAAAAAAAAAAAAGTATAATATGTAGTATATTCGTTGTCTAGTACCCATAGTACAAACCTAGTGCTTAGTTTGGGGCTAGATTGCGCTGTGTGTAACGTAGTGAAAAAAAAAAAAAAACTCCAGAGATAACCCACTAAAACAGTTGAAATAGGTTTCATCAAATGTTTGAGAACCATCCAACGCAGTAGACGATCGCAACGTTAAAATAGTGTCCAATTTATCAAAAAAACATACATCAAAGAAAATAGTGTAAATACTCACGTTTCATTCTCGTCTATAAACATTTCTGTGTTGTTCAATCTGCAACAAAAGAACACGACAATGAGTTAGTCTGATATGGTTTAGTTATTACGATTACATTATGTACCAAATCCTAAAACCTGGTCATTGTCTAATATTTCACACGTGTTTATTATATAAAGAAAGGAGGAATATTTGCTTTACAAGCATACAGCACCAAATAGGTTGGGTACAGAAACAAAAATAAATACCTAATTTAAAGAGTAGAAAAAACAATATCACAAAACATTAAACAAACCAGGAGGGTTTCTGCGGTTCGTTTCGATACGACATCGATACTGTCATACGATGATTCTACTGTCACATTCTGATAGTAGGGGGACAGTAGAACCATCGTTATGACAGTATCGTTGTCGTATCGAAACGAACCGAAGTAACCCTCCAGGAAGCCGTGTCGAACCCTAAATGGGTCGCTTCAGCAAAAAGATGTGGCCAGCAAATAAACTTAGCCACAGCGCTGGTCTTCCGGCCAGGCCCAATATAATCTACCTAAACCAACTGTAACTGATTAATACACAATACAAACATAGACTAGCTATCTATACAATATAGAGGATGACTCCTTAACGTCAAATAGTAAAAATAGGCCTTACGAAATGTAAACTAGATAGTTTGAGTAGTAAACATCGTCCGTGACTTCGCGATGACGCCCTGGCCGAGCCCCCACGCGCTAATTTTAGCAATACTGCAAGTCAGACATAACCGTCGAGGAATCTAGGTCCCGTATTGAAGAAATGCGAACGCATAGACAAATGCCATCGCATCGATATTAAAGCATACCATTGGTAATCTATAACTGGTCTGCTAGGTATACGACGAAAACTACAACATATTATGTAGGTTATTTATTGGTAAATTGCAGAAATTGCTTTTTGTGATTGTGTACGCGCGCCATACGGTTTATAGAATTATCTTGCCGCTTTAGTCTCCTTTCAAAAACAAGATTGTTTTTGAATATTTTCGTACAAAGCGTTTTTAGATGATATTATCTCCTACATTTTGGTGTAGTTTCAAAACAAAAACTTCTTATTACTACTTATTTTAATAAAGTAAAACAACTTATTTTTGTAGGTCTAAAATGTGCTACAAGGCTACAACCCATTCGACAATTTTGTTAAACATCTACACCAAAACGTAGAAAACAATGTCATCTACAAACTATTTGAACGAAAATATTCAAAAACATTGCGTCAGAAAATAATTTACAATTTATTGATGAATCGACGACAGGGATTTTTAGTTTAAGTGTTTACCCCGGGCCAGCGTCAAGAAAATATATCTTTCCGTCTAACAACATTATGAAACATAATTTTCTATTAATTGTAATAATGACCGACGAAACGTTTCGAGAAAAGGTGGGTAGTGCCCGTACGCTTCGCTGGCTCGTCTTGGCGGGGGCACTACCGTGCCCCCAGATATTTGAGAATATGCCTTTATCAGAACATATACACACTTTGGAGAATCATACATAATACATACTTGAAATTACATAATACTTAATAGAATTCAGAAACAACAATAGTAGGTAGGTCTTAATGGATAGTAGATAGTAGGTACAATCTTATACTTTTAAAGAAATTGTGGCGAAATCGACAATCAATACTTTTGTATCAAATCGAATGTCATGACAGGTATGCACTTTTGCAAAATACTAGATAATAAAGTAGGCGACGTTTTTGCTGAGTCAATGTTTCCCTGGCCTTGATACCGTGACCGCAATCTCAGGTGCGTGGTAGGGAGCTAATAAAATAATACACTTACATAATAATTCTTGACAAACGCATATTATATATTATATAATAAAGATAAACGTGAGTTTGTGAGAATGTTTGATCCTTTACATAAAAACTACTAAACCTACACTGAAGTGACGGGGGCAAAACCGTAGGCCCAGCTAGATATGATTATAAAACAGAATTCTCAGCACCAAATTTTCGGTAAACATGAGTGGATGAGGAATAACAACTGAGACTGATTCATCAAACTGAAGCAATTAATCAAACAAGATTGAACAGATTAATAGCTTCAGGGCTTATAATTAGGCAAAGAGTCGTTCAATATTCTTCTGTCGCTTTTCTAATATTTAATCAAAATGTGAATGAATGAAAATGAATCACTAATATCTATAAAATGCTTTTACGGAACTTCTAGGGAAACTGTGGTAGAGGGCTGAAATTTGGAGTGGAAAGAAGACATCTTTATATTAGGTATTCGATAAGAAAGGATGTTTGATAAATTCTACGGGAGCTCACTATACACTAAGGAAAATATAATTGGAAGCATGGCAAACAAGATCAAAGCTTAGAGCTAACACGATGCATTTTAAAAGCGCGTTTAATCATTTTCCGTAAAGCTGAATTATGAGGATGCAAAACTAGTATCAGTATACTGATAGAGTACGAAAATAAAGGGATGGGTAATTTGAAATACGGAATGTCCTCAATGATTGAGATGACGTAACAGTAGCTCCCAGACACCAAGCTAATAAGGACAATTAAATCAGTAAATGAGCAACAGTCATTGCGTAGAAATTACACGGACAAACGTGTAAAATAACAGTTTTATCTATTCGCATGAACGTAATGGGGAAAATTTACATTCCGTGCGAAATTTTATTTGAGGTCAAGTTTGATTGCCCTGTAAATTATAGAATTAAAACGAATTTTAACTAAAACATAAACTTTTAGGAAAGTAAACATCCGATATCCCACTAATATTATGAAAACGAAAGTTAGGATGCTTGTTTGTTTGTATTTCATCACGAAAAAACTACGATTACGATGAAACTTGGTATGCAGATAGTAGCTGGAGATCTGGAATAACACAAAGGCCGATATCCAGATATTTATCCCGATATTCCCGCGGGATCGGTACTTTAGCGGGTGAAACCGCGAGACGCAACTAGTTGGTTAATAAATCATCAGTGGTTTGATGCCAAGGCTGTTTATCGTTGAAAAAAAAAACACTGTTGGCGATAAACTAACAAAATATATGTTAAAAGCAATGCTGAACACTATAACATGTATGGGATTTAAGCATGGATTCTAATTAACTAAATACCTAACTAGCAATGTAAAGAATAACTTAGTACGGATTAGTTAATTTTGATATTATCAAGGATTACTTAATAGGTATTTAAATGCAAGTGATACAAAACAGCAATGTGAACAATACGGATATATGGACCACAATGGGCAGGACGCCGCAGAGATCGTCTTGTATACATCAGAGAATTAAAGATGGCACGTGATATAAGAACGTAAAGACTAGTCTACAAGAGACATCCTTCTAGCTAGAGGTAATCGAGAAGATTTCCGTAAATATTCAAACGATAAATTTAACTTGTATCAACACCGCGCTTTTACGCATCGGAGACAAAACCTGGCGACCTTCACGGTTTTTCTTATCTCACCATGTTAAACTCCAAGGTCTGTCGGTCGGTAGCATCGTCGTAAATGATTACTCAACTGTTATTAATTGTCACAATGTGTTTGCTTCAACAAAAGGTGTGATAAAAGTATGGGTGTTTACTAAAACCAACAACGTTTACATTGTTGGTAAATCCGCAGTTATTCTGCACTCGGTATTAGCTAGCACAACCGTCTTGAACAATGGGTACGAAGTCCAGTGGAGCAATTGTGTCGTCGCACGAGAGCCACCGGTGCCCGAGCACTGTTGAAATTGATCCTGAATGACAACATGGACTTTGGAAGCATTTTACTATTAGTTTAGAAACTTGAACGCATTCATTGACGATATCAACATACCAACTATGGAGTTACCTATTGATTCGTTAGGGTGATCGTCACATCTATAAATATGAAATTCAAAGTCCTGCCTGATTGAATAACTGTCTAACTAAACTATGTATAAACGCACAGCTTTTACCGCTGGACATGAGATTTGGAGGGAGTTCTTAGTAATGTGTAAGTAAGACACACTAAGAAAGGGTTTTCTTTTCCAAAATTGTTTAGTGATCGGATATTGCGGGTGTTGTAAAACTGTTGATAGAGGACTCACGTATTGCTTGAACATATTATGATTCTATGGACAAAGCAAACAAATGCAGAAAATTGAACGGTAATTAATGCTAAAAGTATTGTCTTAGTATTTGCTTAAATTACCATAGCGTAGGACTGTTTGAGTCAACGAACTCACGTGCTTTGTGTTAATATTAGGATCAGTGAATCATAATTTGCGAGTAGGTTGTTTGAATATTCGATAAGTTAACCGCAGTGAACAAGCACGCATTAAGCTTTGACTACGTGGCTTAGAATCATTAGAACACGTAGGTTTGATGTTATATCTATTACAAACACAAAACAACTTTACACAAAGAATACAAAGACCAAACAATAATTTTCAACTGCATGATAACGACAGATAAGTTTCATTTCAAAATAAATAAACTGCCAACAATTATCGTTTAGTAATTTTGTCTCCTGAATATGAAGCTGGCTGGGATTACAATTACCCTAATAATTGGTGTGCAATAAATCTGTCAAGGCATTTAGAATAGAATGCGGAGTGAGATAAGTCGGCTATAGAACGAACAACTAATTGTTAAATTGCCGGCTCCAGAGTTCAATGTCAGCATCAAGGTCGCCCTGGGATTAAACACAATTCAATACGATCGATTGGTACATAAACATCAGCAAAACATTGTAGGTAGGTGAGTTTTTCTTATGTACAATCACAGTACTACTTATACATAATAGTACTTGTACCTTGGTACAATACACAAAGACCTTCAAAATAAGTAGATTCGAGCTATGTCATACGTCCAACTTCTAGACGTGGAAATAGAATGCTGTCCCACAAATGGCTGTAGCCTAGGTCCTAAGTATAAAAAAGTGTAAGACGACATTGCTATTCTAATTGACACTGGACAAGCGGACAGTGGAGCGACTACAGTATCCATTTTCCTCTATTATCAAGGTAAATACACACATTAGAATCCAGCAACATAACAGGTGTTATTATTATTAGCAAAACATTTCCATAAATTAAATATTTTACAAAGCAAGAAGAAGCAAGAAATCAAAACATAAATATGTTTACATCGATCCGTGTTATCAGAGGACGTCCCTAGGCGAGCTGAATGTCAGCCATTCAGTCCACCATAAAAGATCGAGATCCCAGGCGAGTGCCGCGTGAACGGGTGCATAGGTTAGGGCAGCCACCTTCCCTGATAACCTTGTTACTATCGCCACATATCAGCTACAAAGGTTGCATTAATATTCCACTTAGCAGCTCTCGCTAAGGATTTATTTTTAGTCATCTTATCTTCTACTCGTTCTGTTTGTTTCGACTACAGACAGCACTTGTTAGTCGCTTGAATTTTTTAGGTGTTAACCTACATTAAAAAAATATTGGAACCTTTTGGAAATTGATCCACAACTGCGCGCAGAGGTTCCTGCTGTGCAATCTGCAAGTTGTGAGGTTATATTCGTGCGAGCATATTTAAAACTAGCCGCACTTTGCTGTTTCGCCCACGTTGGTCCCGGTCCAGTGGGAAAATCCGGTCAAAAATGTATCTACAATTCCAGCTTTATTCCAACTTGGATCACAATCAAGTAGTTATTGCGTGAAAGAGATAATAAACGAACATGAGAAATTGAATGTGAATGTGTACTTCTTCACGTAATAGTACTGGGAGGATGTAGTTTTAGTCGGACACAACATTACTTTAGTGGTACTCTGCTAAAAATGTTGGTACGCAAAATAACCTGTTCCTTGCCGTATCTAATCTCATACCCGTGGTCGTGTCCTAAAAAAATACTAGGTAAGTATATTTTTAAACACACATTTCGTGACAACGTCCATTATTACAAATAGTTACACTACTAACAGTCCGCTGTGAAATATTAAATTGGCAGTATTGCGTAAACGTAACAACAGACACAAGTACACGTGTTAATGTCTTTCGCGTTATCCGCCAAACCATCATGGCAATTGGGGGCACGCAAGCGTGAAATATGTAAGACCAATGCAAGACGAACTGGTTGCTGCGTACTAAAATTCCAGGTCATTATTCGGTCAGAAAAGCAAGTCAAAAAACAATGATTTAGACAAAGCATGATATATCAACATAAGTAAGTAATATTGGACTGTCCCCAGTACAATGACTGCAAAAGAATGTTGGATAATAGTGCTGTGGTATGGCTCAAACAGTAATGAAGATTGCTGTGCGTACAGTGGCCAACAAAAAAGCGATATCCAATGAAGACTATTATTATACCGTTTTGTGTTAAAGAAAGAACTTTGAAGTTTTGCAGTACTTTAAACATTTAGCTCTTTAAACTTTAATATCCTGTTTTAGTTGAAAACAATCTTGCTTTACCATTTAATAAAGTGTTTAAGATTGATGTGACTGGTAGCCTCTCTCCTCACAGGATGTATGCATGGAGGCATAGGAGACCCTACGCACCGTGCACACGGAATGCAGCACTGTAGCTGACCAACGACCACAATCTTGGTGATTATCACTCAACAAGAGCAAGACACGCATTATGGTCGTTAGTGAACGACTGTTTGCATTCTGGGTTGGATGGATTAAGTGAAGATTCAAGGGACACCTTACGTACAATGTTCCAATTAAAGGGTTAAGTGAGGACGAAGTCCAGCAAAACTTAGGTCGACATTATTCCCATTTGTTGTCTGACTACATTTGTCGTGTGTACATCAGCGACAGCAATAATTACTCGACCTGCGCCACCTCCGCGTGATCTCTTATCTCCTGGTAGTTGGTACTTAGTACACACACCTACCTATTCGCTCTACATCTTAATTATCTACGCTTCGGTACGGTAGTGTAGTTTATCAAGTTATTGCTTCATTTGCGAAATGAGAATTAAGTGTGGCCGTATACAAACTCCACCTGAAGCTTGAAGTAGGTACAAAGGAAGATTTATACAGTGAAGATTTGTAGGAAGTGGCAACCACCGGACCATATTAAATGAAAACTAGAGAAAATGAAATAGGTTGGTGGCGGCGACGAGACGTTTGTTGGTAGTATTCAGTGGCCCATACCACAGAATACATAAATTCCATACCAAGATTCATTAGTATAATTCAAGATAAAAACCCAAGTTCTGTATACAGTCTACCAGAGCTTGTAAACTTGTAATAAAATGTATAACATGTAAGTATGCAATATTAATCAGGTAAGTTAACCACGGATTACAAGGAGTCAATATTGGCAATATTGCTCGTAGAATCTCGGTTCAAAGTCGAGTGTAGGTTACTGAAGCGATCGCTGCATGCACCGTTGATTCAGTTTCAATATCTTGGCGGGAATCACTCAACCGTCCACTGTTTACCAAGTCGATGAACTCCGCTGTACTATAAACACTAATTTAGTGGATGTTGTAGTAACCATAAGTACCACTGCTAATTTTCTCTATCAAGAGTTATGGATCAACATAGCAGAAGTACGTCACGATCGTCATGTGACAAATAGTCTTGCACGACTTACGACTGGGTAAACAGTTGTAGGTAAACTGTTCAAGAATCGTAACAAGAAGCGGATTGTACAAGAATTATCTTTATATACATATATGACAAACAAACTACTTCGTATTTTCTTAATATTCACATCATTAAGAACATAAGGAAGTATAGTTAATGAGTTATTTATTAAAGTTTAAGTGAAGAAATGGAGGTCAAAAAGGTACGTAGGTACTCATAATGATACTAAAATATTTGAAATTAAGTTTAACCCCTTTTCAGTCTATCCCTGCAGAAGAGATCAGTAAATCTCGAAACGTAGGGCATTTATAAAATGCTTAAAATAATAAAGGCAACGCGATTTAACCGGAAAAAACATTTAAATTTAAATATTTGTAAATAAAAGGTTGGTGCAGTAGCGTGCAGTGCACGGAGTTCAAAGACAGGCAAAGTAACATTATTATTCAGTTAATTGGGTTACGCAATGTATTTGTCCACATCTTTTGAGCTTTAAACATTTCTTTTTATCTTTGAAATAAATTGGCATTCTTCACACAAAGTGAATTATCATACAACGGTACGATGAGCATTGTTTAGCGAATAAACTTTGAACGAAGAACTAATCATAAATTAATTTAATTACAGCAAAGATAAGTCACTTTACTAGGGAGAAAGTTCAACGGTTACAACATTATTATTATCTAAATATACGTGCGTTTATGCATGCAAATTATATTTAGTTAAAGTTAGGTAAGATTGAGTTAAGTCAAAGTCAGACAAAAACACCTACGATCTTAAAATCCTATATGTAGTTAATTAGAAATAATTGAAATATAATATTTATAGTAAAATTAATTATAATTATGTAGAATATTTTAAGACTTTTGCCCGTCAGTGGTTAATTAAAATTAACAATATTTCTTATAATAATAATCTAATCTATCTAAAATATACCTAATTTATATAAAGAAATATTACATTGATTAAAGACGTACTCGTGTGGTCATTTAATTAAGGTTTTCATCGCATTTGTTGTATGTAGATTACTGATATGCAATTAATAGGGTACTTACATCCGAAGATATTTTAAGAATCAGTAAATACCTTCTTAGTTTTTAACTCTAATCTAGAAAAACTGACGGTGCGTCCAGAGTCCAGATGCAAAAAACTACGGTAAACAAGAAACAAGATCCAGCTTAGTTCCTCGTTAAACTTTGGACTTTCAACACGTGCACAGCTTACAGAAGATTACATAAATGTAACGGTAATTAAACTTACTCACCAAAAAATAAAGCAGACTATATAAAATATCACTTATTGCCTATCACAGCCACTTGGTTTAGGAAAGTTTAAATATTTGTTTTATGGTAACTCGCGAAGATGTGTTGCCGGCGCGAGTCGCTTTGGGAAACTGATTCACTGACTCAGAGAGAACTCCGCATGCTGTGACGTGGATGACAAGCGTCGAGCGCCAGTGAGGGGCGAAGATACCAAGCTGCATTTTACCGCCACGATGTGATGACATATGTTTACGAAACACGAGACATACTGGCTAAGAAAGCTGAAAGCCTGTTCACTATGACAATGGTGCCAAAAATGTAATGCAGGAACAAAGATTCTAACGTCAAATTTGAGAAAAAAATATAGTTTATAAGTTCGGCCTACTTTCTCCGATGAGTCGTAAAGATGGCACTTTTTTTGGAGCTTGTTGAAGCTTTCTAAATTTTTGGCGATTAACAAATTGGTATTAAAAATTGTTCTATTACATGTTTTGCTGATCAAAGGTAAATTCCATTTTTAGTTACCTATTTAAACAGAGATGGTTTTCTGTTTAGAAATACTTATATACAAATTAGTTTCAGAAATCTATTTTATCATTAGATTTCAGCTTAAACTTTTAACTTTTAATACACCTGAATGTCGTGCCAATAGGGACATTACAAATTAAAACTAATTAGTCATTAAAATTCAATATATTCACTAATTAGTCATTCATTACATACCTTTAAAAACAAAGCATGTGAAGTCGGAATGATAAAAGGATTCCTAATTTGAACAATGATAAAATTGATAAAACCGCGGTCAAAGTCAACGCAACGAAGATATACGCAACCTCATATCCTGGTTTTGGATTTCCGCCTCCAATCAGTTGGTAACATCATCAGTATCATGCGACACAAAAGCAGCTATTTATTGTTATAAATAGCTCAGAGTCTGGAGTCCAAAGTGTGAGACTGAATGGAATAATTCGCGCGATTATAAGCATCCTGCTTTGTTCTTCGTCCACACTGGCCTGTTCTTTAGGACGACGTAATAGAGCTGTGGGCGTTACGACAGATATAACAAGTCCATTAAGAACCTACACCTACTGAGGATCAGTAAGTAAAATAAATAAATAAAATAATTAGCCCGTTAATTTGTCCCACTGCAGGGCAAAGGGGTTCGGCAGTAAGACGCCACGGGAGCCTACTCCGGATTGGCGAATGTCCCATGCCTTCGGACCATGGTGAGTCCTAGGACATGTCGGTTTCCTCAAGATGTTTTCCTTCACCGTAATAGCGATGTTATTAGTTAGCGCACATAACTTTTTCTTAAAGAAAAAGACATCGGTGCGCGGTCGGCCAGTAAGTAGGTAGGGGTATTTTTGATTAATCTATTAATTAAAGAGCTTTACTAAATGAACAGTATTGCGCTCTGTTAGACCATCATTGCAACTCGGAGCGAGTCCGTCCGAAATCGAAGATTGACTGGACATGTCTGTCTCTGTCATATTTAATCGCGCTGAGCGAGACGGAGATAACGTTTCCGAAATCGGTTTCGGACCGAGGGTCTCTAAATACCCCTGCAGGACCTTTTGCGGCGGCATGGTCTCAGTTGAAAATTGACAGAGAACAGGGTGGAAGGTCTCAAAGGTTAGGTCTTTAAATTTTCGGTAAAAAATATTACGTAATTTGCGTAATTCTTTTTGCCCAAGTACGTACATTAAGTAGGTACATTTAGTTTATGACAGCAGTACATTAAAAATATCCTAGTAATATTATTTAAATAGTTATTGACGTATGATGGCATATAACAATATGTACAATTATTATAGTACCTACCACAGCACACGTGAACATATGAGACAAAAAAAGCCTTATCGAGTATGTAAGAGATAAACAATATCATCCGATGCTCTCCACCTTACAAAAGAACAAAGAATTAAGACGTCAACAACATTATATATAACTAAAGACAAAATGTAATTAAAACAACGTAAGTATAGATAATAATTAATTAATAAAACAAATTCTCATCACCTTCATTCATGATAATGAGCTTGTTAATTAAATTTAAATGGTCTCATCAAAGTTATAGTAACGCGAACGTTTTAGTCTGAAAAACAGGGTGACAGATGTTCAACAGCAAGCAACCCTATCTATGAACCTGAATAGTTAAAAAGGTCAAGAAAATGTGGGCTTTCAAAATGAAAACAAGACGCAAAGACTCTTCATCTATACAATAGGTAGGTATATAAAATTTGTCCTGACTGAACTTTAAAGGTACGCGCAATGCCCAAACAACTGGTATTAGGGACATGAAATTTGGAGAGTGGGTTCTTTCTCATGTGAATTTTCAAAATTTCCAGGGGAACGGGACTTACACGCGTAAAACCGGGAGAAGCTGGTTGTAAATTCGATATAATTAACCGGATTCCAAAATAAGGGGGAGGTTCTCAATTCGTCGCGTATGTTTTTTTAGGAAACAGAACAATATGAATATCATTGTCCAACTAAAGTCACATGAAAAAGGATGGGACAGACAGGTTAGCGAAGCAAGCGCAGCGCGTCACCATCTCGATATTAGATGGGATAATAGTCGTCGGGGCCGAAGTCCGACCGCTCCTCGAACCAGAATAGATCGACTGGAGTGGTCGAACATGTGGGACGATTGTTTCACTCTGACAACGGAACTAACCAGCTTATTGTGACAATTGATCATTTGGAATTCAGAAGGACACTAAATTGATTTAAATAATGCAAGAATTAAATGTCGTTTCCTTTGAGGAAGTTTTTCAATGTTACATTCGTAGATATATTGACATTTTCTTGTGTTTCTAGGTTTTTATAGATACGCTATCCTTAATTATTGGTTTTATCACCATTCAGACAGGATGAGGTGCTATGGTATATGTTTACGCAGTGACATATACTATACTGTATACATATACAGGATCCTTAGTACCTTCTCCGTACCATATACGTAATCAAGTCTGGAGTCTGGTTTCCAAGTTCCTCTCTCGATCAATCATGTGGTTGTAGCTATTAAGTACTCAAAAACCTAATAATCTATACTAATATTATAAAGAGGTAACGTTGGTAACATGTATGTATGTATGTATGTATATTGGGGGTAATCTTCGAAACTACTAGACCGATTTCAAAAATTCTTTCACCATTAGAAAGCTACATTCACCCTGAGTAACATAGGTTACTTTTGTATCTTATAACTTGGCAAGAAATATAAAATCTATAGGATCATCGTAATCATTTTATCACTGACTTTCGCTTGGAATATCCTCGAGTTCGTACCTAACAGGTTTCTAACAAGACATTCTTGACTCTCAAATAATTGCCAGTACTACGCAAGAAGGCACTCGAGTTTATTTTCGCTCAAGCCTCCTCCTCTATAGAATAATGTTCCCGGGTATTCAAGGTTAAGGTTTCTCGGTAAACAATTCCCCAAATTCGAGGGACATAAATACAAAGAAATACAAATGTTTCCATTTAGTTACTGCGCAATCAAGATGTGGTGGGTAGGTAGTAGAAGGTATTCTACCTAGGTATTTAGTTGAGATTGGGATTGGGGACAAAGTTTTGTAATTAAATGTAAATTAGTTTAATTGGTCGCGTAATTGTGGATGTGTGTTAGATTAGATATATTTGTAGAATTTCTGTATCCATTCTTTAGGAATACATTGTTTTCAGTAGAATATGCTAAAAGGTCTAATATTTACTTTAAGGTAATTGAAAATTACATTAATTACTTGTACACAACTCTGATCGGAACATTTCAGTGGAATTTGAGCTCTGTACTTAGCCTCTGTAAGGTCAAAATGCCTCAATCGGTATCCAAGGATTCGTTTAAGGGCTCGTCTTTTGTACACTAGACTGGTTGTCAGTAAAGACGCTCGAGTTAGATCTCACTCGATTTTATCAAGCGATATCGTACGTCTGAGAGCATATACCTACAACAATACGCTATTATCGATAAAATTGATTCAGAAATAGGAGCAATGTACGATAACTTCAAAAATAAATAACCGGATAAAATTGGTAGACAGAAATGACGACCCAATATCACCTTCACGTAGGTCCATGATTACAACTAAATACTTTATGCTGTAAAACTACCAATTATTTATTAACCCAAGGCCTAGTTCTATGTCCCAGTTAAACCAAAATCGTTATCAAAAATGACTTTTGTACTCGGACTTTACCGGCGAGAGGGGCATGTTACGATGATAAACAAAGAGAGCGGTAAATACAGTTAATCTCGCATGTGGGTCATAAGATCGGATGATGTGTGACGCATTCGGACTTCGCCCTTTGAAGGATGTTGTTCTTGTGGAATTGCGCAGTCTTTACGCGGACTTTCTGTCGCGTCAGTTAGAATCGGATGTTCTTTATCAGCACACCTGTCACTCGAAAATTCTATTTCCTAGTCTAGTTAGATAAGATTAGAAACAAAGAATGATGCAATAAGAATGACTTTACTATGAGTATTATAATTCCACTAATATTATGCGAAAGTTTAAATGCTTTTTTGTTTGGATGTTTCTGTTTCAATCACGCAAAAACTACTGAACCGATTGCGATAGGGTTGCCAACACTTTTTTTCGAAAAATTTAGTATTTGTTGCTAAAAAATAAAGTAGTATTAAAAGTAAAAAAATATGGTAGTATTTTTAAAGATAGTACCTACAAGAATGGGGCGGTGTTTTGTAATAAATAGAAGTTGGATTAGCACAGTACCTACACAGATTAGAAGTACTTACTTATATGTAGGTACTGAAATAAAATCCTAATTGCAAGTGACCTTTGGGAGCAAGGTTGGCTTAGAGGCAATACAGATTGGTAAATTAATAGGGCGCGACTCAGAATCCAGTTAGGTCGGTAGGCACCTAACCTACCTAATTTACGTGAGAGGATGTTATAAAATTAAATGATGAGAATTATCTTGTTTATTTTTAAATATCTGAAGATAAAATAAAAAAGGCCGTTAATTTGTCCCACTGCAAGGCATGGGCCTCCTCTTAGAGGAGTTAGGCAGTAAGACGCTACGGGAGCCTACTCCGGATTGACGAATATCCCTTCAGACCTTGGTGAGTCCTAGGACATGTCGGTTTCCTCACGATGTTTTCCTTCACCGTAAGAGCGATGAAAATAAAATATAAACCAATAATTATATTGGTTAATAATGAAATGAGCAGAAATGCTCGGAGGATGGACATCTCAAGTCAGTCAAAAGCCAAAAAAAAATTCACTAAGAACAATGTAAGCAAATAAATAAATAAATTCTGTGAACAACACACAGCGCCATCTAGCCCCGTGGTAAGCGACTAAGCTTGTGTTACGGTGACTAGACAACGGATATAATACTTATATTTATTTTTCTTTTTGTAAATACATACATATTATACATAGAAGGACACCCAGACCAGACACAAATATTTATTTTTAAGCATAAATACTTGCACCCGGCGGGAATCGAACCCGCAACCTCCTGCATTGCAGTCGCGCTCTCGCACGACGCGCCACAGAGGTCGTCACAAATACATGATCATTTTGAAAGTGATGAGTTGGCCCGCTTACTGGCATACCAGTGATGACTCAAAATCCAGGGAGGTCTCTCCATCCTTCAGCCCCTTACGTCCCTGTTGCGTCTACCGTCTTCGTCTACCATTTTGACGTGTTTGTTGGTAAGTAGGTATATTTATTCCCAACTGTGACTGAATATAATGTCTAGTGCACTAAAAACTAAATTAAATCTATTAAACACAATCAATATAAAGTAAAATTTCGATTGACTAACTCCTTTAAGTGCCCATTTTGCTGGCATTATTTTACTAATGTGTAATAATGATTATAAACTTATTACAGAATTTCATGTTCATTGGATTTTAGTAAACATCATATAAGAGATTTTGTATGGATAACCTCACAATCCTTGCCCCAGATAATGTTTCACCCAGTAACAGTCAGTTGTCTAAGTTTTAGGGTACGGGGTTTGTCTACTTTGAAATCAAACCAGTTACTAAACAAACATACATACGTATCTACATATTCTACTGCAAAATGTGCCCCGTACGAAAAAACAGGCATAACGAGGTTGCCTGTTTTCCGGATTGAGGAGTGACGTTATGATGAATATCGGCATTCTGTGAATGGATGGATTTTGCCCTTAAGCGAAAACAACCATATTAGTTTAAAATCTTACAAAGATAATGAGTATATAAGTATTAAGTACCTACCATATATTAAATTTACAGGCAATATGGACTATTAAGAATAAAAATACGCAATTAAGATTTATAAACTAAATAGATAGGTACCTAGGTACATAGGTAAGTAGGTACATAGGTACCTACCTACCTATGTACCTACTTACCTATGTAAGTACTAAATAGATAGGTACTATGAATATAAATCGTGGGAATTCGACTTTTTTTTTATCCCTATTAATATTCTTTTCATTTTTAACCACCGACGGAAAAAGAGGGGTGTTATAAGTTTGACGTGTCTGTGTGTCTGTCTGTCTGTCTGTCTGTGTATCTGTCTGTGGCATCGTAGCTCACGAACGGATGAACCGATTTGAATGTAGTTTTTGTAGAATTAAGTTACCTACCTACAATAACAATGACGCTAATCATTTTACCTAGTTTGGCATCAAAATTTCAGCACCTAGCCATGATTATTGACACGTAGCGGGGGCTGTTACTGGGGCACTAATTCGTGAGCGGGAAGTGCAAAGTACGCGACCTTGTGTGACCCGTCGTCGACCCGCACTGAGGTGCGGCTGCCCGGCTGCGTGTGCGCAACGCATTCGCGTCACGTGCTTGCGGACAGTTCCTGTCACGATGTATGGGTATACTTTTCGAATCACCATCAAAAAATGGAGAAAGTTCCTATTTGAATTTCCTATTATTTTAAGTCATTTTGAGGATGAATGAATAAAAGGATCTTAATTAAGGGGCGCCTCAATGTGGCGCCGAGAGACCGTAGTAGGGCTGGCCGCTTTTTTTCACCCTCGGAGATTATTTTTATGTTAGTTTTAGTTAGGGTTGCCAACCGTACTATAATATATAGTATTGTACTATATTTCAGCTCAGCGTACTATATATTTTTGAAAGCACATATAGTACGCAAAAATACTATATTTCTGGCATAATTTGTAAAAAGTTGTTTCTTTTATAAATTCCTCCTCTCTGCATTTACAGAGGACTGTTTTCTACGAGTATGTAGAGGGAAAAAAGGAAAAGTCATAAAAAAGGTGCTCATAATTTAAAGTGTGAAAAAAAAGGTTAAGTCCAAAAAATACGTTTTTTTTTCGAAATATTCTACAAAACACCGCTCTAATTTATGTACTATATTTTTTTGGGTCGTACTATATTTTTTAGCCACAAATAGTATATTTTTCGAAAAAACTGTTGGCAACCCTAGTTTTAGTACTTTATTGTGCACTTACTTATGTGATAATTATTTTGATTTTATTTTTGTAATTTTGTTTGGAATTAAATAAATAAGACTAAAAGGGTAAGCCGTTTCTGATCAAGGTCTGAAGTCCGTGAAATAGGTTAAACAAGAAAGCATAGTGGTAATCTTAAAAAAAAATTGTATCAAAATTAAGTTTATTTATTACCCGTTAAAAGTCAGTACATTTTGTACATTTTTGTATCCATTTCTGTTGATAAATGGAGTTTTCATCTCTTTGTAAACAAAATAACAATTGAATTGAAATAAGTGAAATGTCCAGCCAGGCCGATTTAAGTATGTTCTAAGGTGTAGTAAATAGATTTTGTTTTTCAATATAATAAACCCAGATAGTGGTATTGATTTCAACTTGTGGCTGCTATATTTAACCAATATAGTTAGTAACAATTAGAGATGGGCCGACTAGTCGCCGACTAGTCGGGAAAGCCGACTAGTCGGCAGTTCAACCGACTAGTCGGCAGTTCAACCGACTAGTCGGCAAATTATGCCGACTAGTCGTCAACTAACAATTATACAATAAAACCAATATTTATTTAATTAGTAGTACAGTTTAGAAGGTGGGTAGTCAGAAAAACGTAAACAAAACACGTCATAGTTTACATACATCATCTAAGCATCTAAAATGTCATAACTATGCCTCAGCTCCATTTTTTTTTCCATATTTTATTTTTATTTCAACCTTTTTTGGTAATTTTGCTACCGCTTTCGAAGTGCAAACTTATCCAAAAATAGAAACAATCACCGAGTGATCATAATTAACCCAAATATCTCGGTATTATAATGATTATAATTATCTGCATTGCCAACTAGTCGGCAATTTTGGAACCGACTAGTCGGCTAGTCTGCTAGTCGGCAGAACCCCTAGTCGGCCCATCTCTAGTAACAATCTAACTAAATGCTAGTAACTGTATCTGGTTAAGATGTCAGATAAATAAGTAATAAGAATGCGGAGGAATTATCTAGTTTTTAGTTTTATGTTATAATTTATTCGACAGATTGTTTTTAAGCCATACATACTACCATACACTATACATAACTAGGTATAATAATAAGTAGGTAACTTATATTTACATCTGTGAAAACAGGGAATTACTAATAATAAGTAAAACTCATATTGTAAAACCCATAGGTTCGTACTTCTATGTAAATCACCTGATAAAAGCAAATAAAAACCCACAAGTTTCTTGTGTCTTCTTCCCGAGGTCATGTTCTGAAGACACACATCCTAAATTATAGAAGATGTTTCAAAATTATCATGTTACCTATTTATCTATCCCCTATTTATGTAATGTTAGTATGTATTCTGTATCTCACATACTCTCTGCCTACCACACAAACTTTACTGACCCTTTCCATCCTAATGTTGCCTGGAAGAAATGATTGCTTATAGCGATAAGGTCACCCATTTACAATGTTTTACTTTTAAGCTTTCTGTGTATTAGTGTTACTTTTTATTATACTAATAATTGTAAGTAATTGTTTGTTGTGCAAATAAAGCATTAATCTATCCATCTTATTGAATAAATAAATAATAGGTATTATGTTTTATTTTGAAGAAATCAAATTTTAGTTGCTATAGTGTGGAGCTGGAGACTTGTTGCAACAGTGAAAAATATTATTGATATTTCTTTTTTCAGGAAATTACTGAATTTAGGCATAGATATAGCCAGTGTCAAGTTAATTATTGTTCCCATATGTTTGTGCAAATGGTCTGAAAAATATGTTAATGGCCATCCAGCCGTCCTATTCAGAGTTTAGACTTTATGCAACACACACACATCATCTTTTAAGAATTATTGTATGTGTGTTTTCATTTATTGTGAGTAATATGTGTGTTTTAGACCAAATAAACTATTTCTTTTTTTGTATTGTATTGTATCTTTAATATCATAATTATATTAACTGAGATGCCACTTTTCCTATATTCAGGCAATCTTCACTGGCGGTAATGAAAAGTTAATAAAAAAATATATTTTATTAAAATACATAAATACGTACAATAATTTTATTGTACATAGAGAAATAGAATAAATTAAAGACATTACAAGAAGCAATTCATATTTTTTTGTGTATTTTCTTCTCACTACCTCGGGAATTTTCTATAGGCCAGATTTAAATTTCTAAGTGGGTACTTTACAAAGACAAATTTACGAGCATCTATAATCACGAGGTTTAGGGCTTTTAAACACTAGAACCCATGTGAAATAAATTAAATAGTAAAGAATAGAATCTTGCTAACCATTTAGAACTGATTTCACAAATCGTTTCAGTTGATAATAAGTACGAAAATGTAAAAAATATGTTTTAGGTTAGAAGTTTTTTTATTGCATGCTACGACCTAATTAAAAATATTGATTTAAATGGATAACACTTACCCTCAGTAATTATGTTGCCTTCTGTAGCTATTTCACTTGTAAATTACCACTATTTTCAAATAAATGCGAGATAAACACTAACAGAGCCGTCCAGAAACACCGCACATTATTAGTGATGTCTTTTGTTGTATTTTCTATTTGACAGCAGATCCGATAACAGAATCGATATAAATTATGATCAATTCGAATTAGCTTTTATAAATCACAAAGAGATAACGCCCTTGCAATATGTTTAAGAACAGAAAAATCGTTAACATAAATTAAACTTATTATTTAATAGCACGAGCACCTATAAAAAGTTAATTAATATATAAGTTGGAGCTATATTATTTTTAAAATCGATTTTTCTCCATTGTGCTCGATTCGATTCAAACTGCCCTTCACTAGACATGTTGAATGTAGTGTATTTCTGTTGGGAGGGGAGACCTTTTGACGATTGACCAATCACAAGTCGAGAACCAGCATGAAAAAGGTGGCGTGATCACTACGTCACAACCTACATCTGTAAAACTACCTGTACCTACAATACAACATACGACTTTCCATTGATCAATACCAGTCACCCACCAGACTAATAAACAACTAAGTACTAACAAATTACCTAAAAATTATTGAATGTATTGACGGAAATATTAAAAGATTATTGAAATCGGTTTATTTTTCTAAATAAAAAAAACATTTTAAAGTTCGGGAGAGAATGATAGTATTTCATTTAACATTTTAAAATAGTGACATCTATTGCACAGTAATTGTACTAATCATTAGTATGTAGTACAACAATAATAGATGGCGCTACTTTTCTCTGGCACAGATTCTGGAAAAAATAAAGGGTTTGCCTTTACAACGATAGAGTAAGATCCCAGAACCGGCAGACATCACGTATTTTCTGACGAACGAAATGTGGCCGATTGAGTAGTGTTAGTAAGTACTAAGAACGCATGCCTACTTGCTAGCCTGCGCCGACGGCCAATTCTGAGATATCAGGTCATCAACGTACCTACATAAAAAAAATTACTTACCTCCATTGCTTACCTCACGTTAATTCTCCAAGCTGATTTTCACGTATACCATGTATGTTAGGTAATGTACTTAAAAATAGTCGCCAGCTAATAGTCCCATAAACTTTCCGTCGGCCGTATTGCTTTGCAATCGCTTTAAAGTTCCCAAAATAATTACCAAAATAATTACTCACGTAAATTCTGATGCCCCATTTTTATATAGGTAGGTATGTCCACCAGACGACTATTTTAAAACTTTTTACAAGAAGACAGACTGATCCAAGTGGACAATTATCCACTGGGTGCGGTTTTGATCGGCGCGCCGATGGGCCATTGGCCCAAAGGAGCCAACCCCCGCACGCCAGCGGAGAAAAAGTCCCCAGCGTCGGAAGGTAGTGTGTTGCTTTACCGTGAAGAGAGCACCATTATTTTATTAAGATAACCCCTGCGAATCCTGCGATACCGTAAAGAGAGCCATTATCTCACTAAAGCATAGCAGTGTAATCCTTTACCAAATAGAGAGCACTATTATCGGTGGTAAGAACGGAGACAAAAAATAGAAGTAAGAGCCACGAAGAACCACATAACAGAAAATAGTCATAGCTCCAATGGCGGCTGTAGTGTAGGTATACATTTTTGAGCGCGAAAGTGTAGGTACATTAGCGCGGTTGCGGTGCGTCTTTCTCTTTGTCTTTACCCGAGACCTCTCGGTGGAGAATGTACACTGTCTGTATCTACAGCCGCTATTATGGAGCATCTAACTAACTGGTAAATGCTCTAACGGTAAGCTCTTATCCTCTTTTTGCCTCGTCAGAGGAGACGTTATTGCTTCGTACGCCAGCACCTTGCGCCAAATGTCAAATATGGCGACCTTTGTGCATGTGATATTACATAATGATAAATACTTATGACCACGGATCATGTTGCATAATATATGCGCAGCATTCATGGATTCGAAAGTTGACGTTTATGGCGAGTGCATACCACAAACTATAGCTACCTGATGCTAACACATGTCCAATGTCCATTGTGTTAGGTCCATCTAACCGAATCTAGCATTAGGGGATACGATCTGTCTATAACAGATCCCTGAGGGTTGCACCTCGGGGTGGCCTGACGGTACAACGGACCCCTCTTTTTATACCCTAGCTGGTCATAGCTGGGAACGCTATAACAAATATGCGTAGGTATTAGAGAACTGGGTTTGCTTGTCCAGTGTCCATACTGTTAGATGGTGAGAGGGGGTAATAATGCTTTCATATCATTAGTTTAAGGGAATACAATATTATTGTATTCTCTTTGTAAATGCTATGCAGAGACAGATATAGAAAATCGTCGCTCGCCCTCGGCTCCTTTCCCTGTGTTTGTTGTAATTTGTACTCTATGCAGAAAAAATATCAGAGACATTGGACATAAAGAAGGCGACGTCACATAGATCCATAGAGTTAAGTAATATATACGGGAACATAGATCCAAGTAATATATCAATAGATGATTACAAAAACATTTCGGTTGACCATTTTCACAGAAATGTAGTAGGTACCTACCTAAATTCATTTTTATTTTTTTAAATTTACCTACTATCACAGCTACTACACATGATGTTCAAGCACTTCAAAGATTTAAGCGACGTGGTATCTTTAATAATCTACTGCCCAACGGACAAGTCCTATCTCCTGACTAAGGAAGCCAGCGGAGAATACTGGATACCTTCAAATAGAGTTGAGAAGAATTCCTGGAAGATGACCGCTCATAAGATTAATATCGAGGTAGGAGAGACACTGAAGTTAATTCATCAAATAATTTGTGTATACCTATTTGGCGTGTTGCTTTAGAGTCTTCTTTATATTTCCGTATCTTAGTTATTTGGTATGGATTCCGGGACAACCTGCACGCCAATGAGAGTGTACAAAGTGTGGCTGCCCAACCATATGCTGCCGTATATATTTCATGTCGTATACAAGGTCTCAGTCAAAGCTGAAGTCAAAAAGAAAACTAAAATCAAGGCGGTAAGTCAATCGCAATTACGTTAAGACAAAATGGCTCAAATGGCAGTCTATCCTGAAGAAGAGACCTGGAAAGGTCTCGAAACGTTGAGCGTTGTAACAATGCTAAAAGTAATAAAAACCACGCGATTCAAACCGAAAAATGTCTTTAATTTCAAAATGGCTTAAGTTATCACCCCGCTACTACCAGTATTGCTACCTATTAATTCCAATTCCACGCTTTTGAAATCTTTTTGTAGGGTATCCGGAGCCGGCTCCAATGGGTAACCGCATTGGAGTTAGAGCGACAACGCGCGCATTCTACGTTGAGGAGTCCAGAAGTAGCAGTTTTCGCACAAATGGCGCTTGGTGAATCGGATAAGTAAGACACATCCGTAAGCACATTATTTACAGTGCGTTATACGCACAGTAGATAAGACGATGTAGACAGATTTAATTTAGTTGTACAGAGTTGTACTAGTCTAGTACATTTTATAAAATACTAGCTGTGCCGCCGTTTCACTGGCATAAATCCATAAAGAGCACACTCTCTAAATTTCAGCTCTCTACTATAAGCGTCTTAGGGCGTGCGTTGATCAGTCAGTCAGTCAGGACAAAGCCTTATAAAGATATCAAATGCGACCAGAGATCGGCAGCAATGCGGGGCTTCTGCACAATGGCTAACTTTACTATTATACCTAACCTATATTATCCTAACTAAAAAAAAACAATCTCAGGTATTGGAAATGGGTTCACTGGTTGAAATTGATGAGGACAACATCATCGTTGGCGCAGAAGTTGACGTGGCTGGTGGGGCAGTTGCGGTTGCTTCCCCTAATTCCCAACTGCTCCACGCCGCTGGGTACACTCGAGAAGGCTAGTAGAGTATTGAAACACAATAGGTACTGTTTATTGTCGGAGCGAGCGAAGCGGTAAGTCCAAAGTCCAGTAAAATTTGCTTTCGTTTGCCAGCGATTGATCGACGAAACTTTACCTACACTTGTACAGGCAGTAAATATACCTATTCAGTTGTAATTAGTTTAAAAAACTAAACTAAAAAACAATTATAGCTAGATCGTAGCAATTAAGTTTGTACCCACGAGGTCTAACTGTTCGCAGAAGCACTAGTTGAATTAGGCAATAAAGCATCAATAAAAAAATGTTATTTTAAATTTGCAGACCAAATCCGCATGTACCGTGAGTTCATGGTGATGGTTTTCCCGGCATTGTACATGAGTCCATATGTCTTTACGCAGTTCATGCTAGACCTCGGCTGGCAGAGGTCACAGTGTTCTAGCCTTTTCAGGTAGGTAAACTAAGACATTGTTGAATCTTCAGGAGCAGTCACTGTAGTAACTGTTAACTTGCCACTTTCTAAGCTTTCCAAATATCTCAGGGCTGCAGATCTAATAGGGCGTGGCGGACTTTCGTATTTAGAGCTTATATTGTGGATGGCTGCGCTGGAGCCTGTCACTCAGCATAGCGGTTTGCCAGCTGAGATACGATGCAGATATATTTTCAGGTAACAAACACGACCTGCTTCTGACGCTATATTGTCTGAGATTTATATTTATACTAGCTGACTCGGCAAACGTTGTTTTGCCTTATAAATTATAGATAGTAGCGGATTCTCAGACCTACTGAATACGCATATAAAATTTGGTAAAAATCGGTCGCGCCGCCGTTTCGGAGGAGTACGATAACTAACATTGTGATATGGAAATTTTATATAATAGAATATGTTTTAAATTAATGGATTTTAAAACAGGTACTTCGATAGCAACCGCGATTTGAGGTTGGAATATGTAGAATTCAAGGAGTTAGTAGCAGCATCTCGTGCTGCTCGCCAGTTGCCGGTGGATACCCTGAGTGTGGCTAGAGATGCTGATATGTGTCTTCGGTATGTTCATAACTATATAGCATCTCTGAGGTCAGGATATCCCGCTTTATTTTCAAATTGCCTCTTTTTGTCAGCCAGTTAGGTTTACAACCAAACGCCCAGCTGCCATTGGCAGATTTTCTTCGAGGAGTAGGAGAATTGCGACTTAGAGGCACCAGCTCTCTGTTACGAGCACCACGCAGCGCAGCCAGTTATCTCATCGATTTGCAGTAAGCTGTTCCAGATTATTTTTCCCATTGTGTTACCTTGTTTGATTGCTTCTTTAACCTTTTTTTTCTGACCGAAGGGATCGTGATATTGAAGTGAAACAATTGCCCGATGGAACACCGTCATCGTCGAAGACTCCTGCTACTAATGGTTAGTAGGTACTGAATTGTTTGATGTCAACCCACCTATGATTAGGCAATAAAATCTTGAATCTTCTTTAATGTTAGCCCGCTAAAGTTGCCCAACTCCTGGGCAACGACCTCTTCTTAGAGGGGTTTAAAGGCTGAGTTGTTACACAAATTGCCATAAATTACTAGTTACCCAGTTCTTCCAGTTATAGATGTCAACGCTGCAGCTACTCGCGCCTCGGGAGGCAGCGCTTCCCGACGTGGCTATCGACTTCTTCCAGATTATAGTGTTGCCGTGCACACGGTGAAACTACACCGTCACCCGCCCTACGAGATGTATGAGCTAAACAACTACGATGGTTAATAATATTATCCATTAGAATTATACGCTATCTGTTATCAATATAATATGTATTAACCTCGTGTAACTTGGCAGACGATGCCGTAAGCGCATCAACCGTGCGACTTATAACGGGCGCAGCGACGTCAGTGGATGTGCTAGGTCCGCTATCAGCACCGGTTGAGGCGTTAGCTGCAGTACACTACTTTGCAACTGCGATTGATAAACCGCCAAACGTGAGTTATAAAATGAGTATCTCAGAAACGTTCAAGGCATCAGGTATCTCCATTTGTGATTGCTTCTATCTACTATCTTACTTGAATAACCTTTGTCATTCCTCTTCCATCTTTCCGTCAATATTATTTTGTTCTTAAGCGCCGATCGAGCGTGGATCGAGGGTTAGTGAAAGCGGCGTGGGCATGGGGGGCGGCCAGCGAGGAGGCAGCGCTGGGATCGTTACTACTGCGCCTGGCTGAAGCGGCACGGGCAATCATGCAATCTGAGCCTCGACTACTGCGTCTCGCGTCCCCTGTCTACGCTATCGGTTATTTATTAGATTAATTGTTATATTATACTTTTATATTCTTAGCGATCGCCCTTCCCTCTAATTTTCTTGAGTTTCATCTTCAGGCGACTTGCACGGAAATTTGCCTGCTCTTCTAGCCATGGAGTCTACTCTTTGGCCATCAGGCACGGCTTTAGCTCCAGCAAGACTACTGTTCCTGGGCGACTACGTTGACCGCGGAGCGTACGGTACCGAGCTGATGGCGTATTTGCTAGCGGCCAAACTGCAGCGTCCGAATGCGGTGCTGCTCATTCGAGGGAACCACGAGACCAGGGATATACAGAAAATGTTCACTTTCTTTAAGTTAGATTCTAAACTTTTTAAATCACCTACCGACCGATTTAATCGTTTGTAGGTAGGCATAATCAAGCTTGTATGGTTTCTTGCAGTGAATGTGTTTCAAAGTACGGCGAAACTGAAGGCGTGAAGATTTGGAATGCCATAAATGCTGTGTTTGACGCCTTACCATTGGCAGCAGTTATCGATGACAAGGTTCATTTATGTAACTTTATTTACCCTATTCTTTCTATTCTATAATGACATCCCGCGTCGTGCGAAAGCGCGACTGCTATGCAGGAGGTTGCGGGTTCGATTCCCGCCGGGTGCAAGTATTTATGCTTATAAAATAAATATTTGTGTCTGGTCTCTATGTATAATATGTAGGTATGTATTTACAAAAGAAAAATAAATATAAGTATTATATCCGTTGTCTAGTCACCGTAACACAAGCTTAGTCGCTTACCACTGGCGCTGTGTGTTGTTCGCAGAATTTATTTATTTATCTCTCATCAATCATCTTCTGGTTTTTATTTCCAGGTGTTCTGTTGCCACGGTGGCATACCACCTCCGTGGGTTTGCCCTTTGATATCGGCTATAGACAAGGTACCAGTGCCGCTGAGCAGACCAGCTGAACAGAGCTCCATAGCTTGGGAACTACTGTGGAACGACCCTGTCAAGTAAAACGCCGTTTCAATTGAACATTTTCACCATTACTATGAGCTTGTAGCAACGAGATGTTGTTTGTTTACACTTGCTGTTGCTGATTGCACAAAATTATGCACTTTGTGGCAATCATCTCCAATTCCCAATGTGCCCTAAATCCTTTAACGTTTACGACCCCAATCAAGCTGCTGTTGCTATTGCAAGCTATTAGTCGGACGAGATTTAAAATGAAAGCTTATTTGGTTTCTAGGCCCAACAAAATGACGGCGACTTTAGCGTTGGAACTGGCTGCTAACGACGGGTTCGCAGCGAACGGGAAGCGTGGTACGGGGCACGTGTTCGATCAAACAGCGCTGGACCGCTTCCTGCTCGCTAACCAGCTCTCGCATGTTGTCAGAGCTCATGAACTGCACCAGAATGGATTTATGGTAAGACTGTGTCCTGCGGTTTCACCTGTATAAGTCTAGATCCCGTGGGAATTTTCTGAAATCCTTTCTTATCGGATGCCTACATTACATCACATAAAGAACACACTCGACAAATTTGAGCCTTCTATTATCTATAAGTGGATTAGGCTGTGCGTTGAGTCAGTAAGTCAGGACAAATCATTTTACAGACATAGATTGGTAAGAGTCCAAGGGCATAAACAATCGTCATAGGTCCAATATATGTGCGAAGACACCCTAAAGTCGATAATCGCTTGTCATATTGCATTTACTTCCGTTGCAGTAAGATAAATGAGTGTTGTATATGAAACCGCGGTTTCACCCGCGTAAGTCCCGATTCCGTGGGAATATCGAGATCAAAAGTAGCCTTTGTTACTCAGGGTGAATGTATCTTTCTAATGGTGAAAGAATTTTTAAAATCGGTGCAGTAGTTTCGGAGATTACCCCCAATATACATATATACATGTTACCAACGTTACCTCTATATAATATTAGTATAGATTACAATAGAAGAAGGTCGTAAGTCTACAAACGAAACAATCAAACATTCTGGACCACTGAGTCTGCAAACATGCAGCTTGACTGTACCTTTAACCTTTTCTAACAGTGGTTGTCTCCAATTCCAGTGTCAGCTCAAAGGACGGTTGATATCAGTTTTCTCGTCCTTCCACTACTGCGGAGGCACAAATGATTCTGGCGTCGCTTTGCTTGAAGGTGGAAAACTACGTCTTATTCGAGTCAACATCGACTGATCAATATAATAATATTTACAAATCATACTTAATAAAACGCAAGTGTAACTGACTGACTGACTGATGGACAACGTACAGGCTAAACGGCTGGGTGTAGAGACTTGAAATTTGAAACATAGGTTCTTTAGGGGTTGAAAGTGAGCACTAAGAACGGATTTTTGAAAATTCCACCCCTAAGGGGGTAAAAATGGGGAAAAACGTTTGTATGCAACTTCGTAACGGCTTGAGCTAGAAACTTGAAATTTGACATAAATATTGATATGGGGCAGTAGGTGAATCTCTAAAAGTTTTTTTTCCAAAATTCAACCCCTAAGAGTGTTTAATTGGGGATAAAAGTTCCTATGGGAATTGATTCAAAGAGATTTTGTTACTGTTTTCGGGGGTACTATCCGAAGCCCGACGGGTTTCGGGTTCCCATCTAGTATTATATAAAACCGGTGTTTTTTATGGAGCTCTATTTATGACGCCAGATTTGAACTGCTTTGTTCACGAGACTGCACAATGAAAACATTGTAAATACCCCGTTATTTAATAATGTTTGTAGTGAAAATAACCAAACCAACCAAATAATATTTGTAGAAGAAAGTAATATTTGCCTACACAAAAATAAAATTACCAATAAACGATATTTTTACTTGGTTAAAGTTTTTTGCTAGTCGTTTTAGGCTTGATTCGACCAAACTAGAATACGTGATAACAATTCTCCGCATGAATCGTCAAATCGATTTAAGAGCTCGAGTCTCTTCAATCTAAAGGCGATCTACCCTATGCGTAGAATTGCTATTTGTTACTTATTCCAGTTTGGTCGAATCGTGCCTTAGTAATACAAAGCTGTCTCCAGATTCATATTCTTTTATTTTCAATTCATTGCCTATAAAACTGATAGATGAATTATCACCTTTTTAGACGAATATCGATCTTACGTTAAAGTGTTTTTACAATACAGTACTAACTTATAACTAATTCCATGAAGAGAAGACTCAAGCTTAGTTGCTAGATTTAAATCAATTTTTAAAATTGTTTAAGTTGACTCGGATTTCACGGCCTTTTCACAACCCCTGCCTTAATAGGAAAACAGTCAGTAACGAAAAAACCCTAAAAATCACTAAATAATTAATTAAATTACACAAATATTACCGATAACTGACTCAACGACCCACTGCTCAAATGACGGTTACGAAATTATTTCCTAACTGACCTATTGCTTTTGCTAACTAGATAAGTTTTCAATTAATCAATGAGTGTATCAGTTAGGAAAATGACTTCCTCCCCTTCACACCAGTGTGACGATAAGCCAGGCATCACATTTCCAGCAGGCAAGCCTGTTTCTTACGAAAAAATACATTAAGATTAAATTAAGTATTTTACATGTCTGATTAATCAATCAACTAAACAGTACTTCTAAGTGTTTACCCACCTGAAATATTGTGTTTGAAAAAAATAGTCCAACCCGCGACTGCGCGTTAGATCTCTTCGCGTACTAGTACCCGCTTAGTCGAATTTAAGAAAGTATTTTCTTGTATTTTTGACTAATCAAATCAATCAAAAAAATTCACAAATTTTCGCATTGTTCATCTATAAAATATTTCACTTCCACATACGAACACAAATCGAATTATTTATCACAAAATCCTAGGATAGGTACTGATTACTTACTGTATTTGTTAATTTCTTTTCATCGTGGATTTTAAATCGTAAATAAACATGTCAATTAGGAACTACAGCTTAGTAAGGATCTTAACGTGTAAATAAGAAATAGTAATTTAAAAAAAACAGTCTGGGCTTGGGACAAATTTTTCTGGTCCTTCGAGCCGGATAAAATTGTAATGAAACTACAGCGCTCTCTTTTAAATTATAAAAGATCCTTATCAAACCGTAAAGGGTGGTGAATTAGGCATAAGATGATAATAATCGCCCAAAAATAGACTTTAATTCAATTAATGAATAATAAATACTATTAATATTAATTATATGGAATTATTTTTCTATGTTAAGTATATCTAATATTATAAGAATTGTTCAGTTTAACAGAGTACTTGCGTGCGTCACAGGTCTCGACGCGGGATGTGTATGAAATGTTGCGAACATAATATTTTTCTTACCTACTAGTGTCAAAATGAGTAGGTAAGAAATATCTGACTAACAGTAACTGAACTCCTGAATAAACTTCGTTATCACAAAACAGCCCGCGTCGCTACTAAGTTACAAGGACAATACAATACAAAAGCGCAAGATGTTGCACAAATAATTACTGTAAGATGTTATTATTTTACAATCGACTAACACTTGTATTTTTTACAGAATAACAAATGTCTTAACATACTGAACATATGAGTGATGGATGTATGACAGAAATAGGATATTAGATGTTATTTTTAAAGAAAATGTGTTGAAAGACTATTATACCTATACAAAATTACTAGAGATGGGCCGACTAGTCGGCAGTCGTCAACTAACAATTATGCAATAAAACCAATATTTCATTGAATTAGTAGTACAGAATTGAAAAACAAAGTAGAATTGAATAGAATACATCATCTTAACATCATACATCTAAAATGTCATAACTATGTTTCAGCTCCATTCAATTTTTTTTCCAACTTTTATTTTTATTTCAACCATTTTTTGGAAGTTTCGTTACGAAGTGCAAATTTATCCAAAAATACCAACAATCGCCGAGTGGTCATGATTTACCCAAATATCTTGGAATTATAATGATCTGCATTGCCGACTAGTCGGCTAGTCTGCTAGTCGGCAGAACCCCTAGTCGGCCCATCTCTAAAAATTACCCAAAAGTAGTCTTACCTTAGGGCATCATGTCTCAAACGAGATGCAAATACTATCTTCTTTGTAGGTGAAACTATACATCCGTACAATAGAATTAAAGCTAAAGTTGGGTGCAGCCCAAACGAGCGATAGTGAAGGCGAATGAACGAAAGAAATCGTACCAGTGTGGACGTCATAGCGAACGAAATCGCAAAATGTTCGATCTTGTGGCGCCTTTTGTTGATTCCAATTCTTTTGTCTTCACTTGCTCTCGCTAGTTTGGTTTATACCCAGCTTAAAAGGTAAGGATACCTACTCTATCTCCATACAAACGTAGTCAACTGTTTCCTTCCTGGATAAAGACATTAGAGCCAATATTGTTTATGCCATATGGGGGCGTCCATAAATTACGTGAGGTGTTTTTTGAAATTTTCTGTCCCTCCCTCCCCCCCTGGTGAGATGTCGTGAGATTTTATTCAACCCCCTCCCCCATCCTCCAATCTCACGTGAGATTTTTCAAAATGTGGGTTTCTTACGTAAACGCGTTGGATTGTTATTATAAAAAGAAAAAATAAATTGCAGTATCGTAGCCGGAGCAGTAAAATACAGCTCCGGTAGCAGATTTTTTTTTCAGTGTGTACAATGGATTAAATGGGTCAAAATTGTATATTTTTTTTTGTTTTAATCAGAAAAAAAATTGCGTGATATTCGCCGAGACCCTCCCTCTCACCAACGTAAGATTAGATGAGATTTGACTCGACCCCCTCCCCCCCTTAAACATATTACGTAATTTATGGACGCCCCCTAAAACCTATATCTGCCAAAACCATACCCATGTTTTTTTTATTTCATATCCTTCCGACTATTCTAATTAGAAAATAAACCAAAACAAAGGCATTGTCATGGCAGACACAGGATTCATGGCGTAAACATATTTGTCCTAATGTTTTTATCTAGGAAGCAAACAGTCGACTATCATATGTCTGTATGGAGAAAAAGTAGGTATCCTTTCCTCTGAACACTATTTAATCAATAGAGTTTCGTCACGTCCTAGTTTGGCTCGATCCACTGTACGTACCTTAACTAATCTAAGGCTGACCTCACATTGGGCGTCCGCGTTCGTAAACTTGTGAAAATCGCGCTGAAAAAACGCCGCGTGCGCCTGCTGAAGGAACGCTCACGCCCAATGTAGGTTAGCGAAGCTATAGTCAAAAGCCATTAGGCGAGTAGCGCTTCTAAAAATTAGGTCCCCACTAGAAGTTGTCGTGGAATGACCTAACTACAGAGGTTTACTGCCTATAATATTATAACCGGCTCTACACAACTGTGGGAATTGAATTCGATGTCTGTGTCTGTCCGTTTATTGAGAGTTGAAAGTCCAAACAACTGGTTAATAATATTGTGAGTTTACTACTGAACTTTTGACCGCGATTGTCCTTACCCTATATTGTATATTAAATTAGACACAGTTCATAGTTGTTGGATTATGACTATGACATATTTTAATACCTTTCTCAGTGGTAAATTAAAGAATGAATATTGTAAATGTTATAATTATATTACTGTTACTTATTATTACAGATTGGCAATTCAAATCCTACTCACAGTAATTTCATTGTGGGAAGCTTTGTAATTTATAGATAATTTTATGTATGCCTACTATTTATTATCAGGTTGCCAGTAAAATTAGTTTTTAAGACTTTTTACAAGAAAAACAAGTACATTTATACATATCAATTAGATGGAATCATTTACTATTCATTACCAAGTATGAAGTACCTATAGGTACCAGTAGAAGTTGTGAGCACATCCCTTCTTGCTTGTTTCTGGTTCACACTACTAGTTAATGGCCTACACAAGGCTCCTATGAAGAAGAAGACCAAGTGTCAAGCCTGGCCGGTAAGTTTTAAAAGTCTGCCCAGTCAATCTAAGTCCACCACTATCATTTTGACATGCGTTTTGGCATTCCCGTAGGCAAAAGCCGCCGACCTAGTATGTAGCAGCCTTTAGCTTATGGGCAATTCACACAGTGTGGATATCCAAGCCCTTCTGCTAAGCCGGGCCAATAAGATGCAAATTGACTGCAAATTTGACAGGCCCATACGTCAGTGAATAAAGATTATCTCTTCACACAATGCTTTTTTACTGGATTAGTAAATAGCTAACAAATTGGCACAATATGAATGGTCCAATAAGCCGGAATTACACTAGCGCATCAGAAGAATATTGATTTCATACATTTATTATGATGAGAACTATATTACAGAGTCACAACATTTGTTCCCCATGTAACTAGCAGGTTTTTGAGGGGACCAAATGTTTTACTATGGTGCCATCGATCGGCCGCGGCTGATTGGGAAGACCTAAGAAAAGCTGGCTTGACGTCGTAAGGGCTGATACCTATGCGTGCAAATGGCTTCACTACGCGGGATGCCGAAGATCGTGCGGAGTAAAGACGTAAAAGTAGGAAAGTAGACCTCGGGTTCCGAGAGGGTTGCAAATGTGAATATCGCTTGGATGTTGATGCATTTGTTGAGATGCCGTGTGTTAAATGTATGAAACCGATACCCTTCTGACACGTCAGGCTAGTGCAATCGCGACTTTAAGTTTACAAACAACAAACGACGGCTATCAGCCGAATGTCCTTTGCACTCACAGCTAATACCGACACCTTTTATAAATAGTCCTTATAGAAAGTTCACAAACCAGCCTGTACTCTCACTCACTTCACTCGACACACCAGTTTGACTCAACCACCAGTCCTCGAGACATTAGAGCAGCAGCTTCCCCGTCAGGATCTCGAGCGCCATCTTGCGGCGCAGGTACGGCATGTGGGACTGCGTGAACGTGTAGGGAGCGTTCCGCGCCGAGAACTCCGCGAACGTGCACGAAAACATGCCGCAGTCGCTGCCGTTCATTTGTTGAGGGATGTCCTGGTGGAATAATAAGAGTTTCATATGCGTTTTTTTTAAACAAATCAAATCTTTAGAAGATTTAATTTAATAATTACTTAAGTTTAAAATAACTAAAAATATCTTGATAACAATGTATATTATGAGGAAACAAGAATTAAGTAAAACTAACATGATCACTAAAAAAAAACACAATAAATTAAAAGAGTATTAAAACACAAAACGTATTTATAGTATTTGTAACAAAAATATTAATATTTCTTAATTTGATTTTTTACTGCTCTAGGCATATATCCACTAGAATTTTTAATATATTCAAGGGAAACACAAAGGTTTAACACGATGCGGTTTAAAAATATATTTTTCCTTGAAGAGTAAGTATTTAGAGTACAAAAATATAATCCAAATAATTAGTTAGTTTCACTGAGCCTTTTCCGCACATAGCCTCACAATTGGGCCATTGTACGTGATTTCTTAGAGGGCTTAAGACGCCACGGGAGCCTACCCCGTATTGGCGAATATCCCATGCCTTCGGACCGTGGTTTATCCTAGGACATATTGGTTTCCTCACGATGTTTTCCTTCACCGTAAGAGCGATGTTAATAGCGCACATAAATTTTTCTTAAAGAAAAAGACATTGGTGCGCGGTCGGCCTGGATTCGAAACCACAACCTTCGGAATGAAAGTCGCGGTATCTACCACTAGACCAACACCGTTCTCTAATCCAAATAATTATAAGGATAATAAAGTACCTTCAAACATTCAGTAGTCCACCCTTTATCATCGAAGAGCTGGCCCTTCTTATCCTTGTGCTCATCCCGCAGGTACTGCAACAGAGCCTCGAGACAGGCCTGGTTGCGGCCGCCCATGCTGTCCAGGTAGTTGATCCTCTTGTTGCGGAAGTCCACGATGGACACGCACCAGTGCACCCCGAGGTGCACCGGAACCACCATCAGCTCGTGAGAGAAGATATCCACCTGGAGAATGGACAAATTTATTAAATTACACTCATTTCTCCGGTTTTCATTACATTGCTTTTATTATTTTAAGCATTTTATCAATGCACTAGCAGATTCCCGCGGTTAAACCCGCGTATGTTCCGATCCCGTGGGAATATCGGGACCAAAAGTACCTTATGGTACCTCTCGATAATGTAACTTTCTAATTGGTGAAAGAATTTTTGAAATTGGTCTAGTGGTTTCAAAGATTACCCGGAATATAGGAGAAAGTCGGTTATATCGTACTGCCAATTAAATCGTACCACTTCTGAATTTCCTACTAAACGGGTCTTTTTATCTAAACTGGTAATGCCAAAGTGTGCCCCACACTACTGACCCGCAGTCCACCATTTGTAAAAACAATTTGTTGACAAAGGTGCGCGTGATCCGGTAAAATATTTTTTAGTGTCAGTGAATGCAAATATTATCAAATGTTCCTAAGCCAATAACTTGTGAAAAAGGTAAGCTATAAACACACCGTGTCGGCATGATTCTAGTACAGATTTAAACTAAATTATTGATGTTTATCCTGTAGTGTCTAGGTTTTGAGAATATGTCGTGCTGTACTTTTCTTTTTAAAATGACCTAGTTTGCTTAATCGTACCAGTCATTCTTTGGTGAATTGTACTACGAAACTGCAAATTAGTTAGCTGAGCATATTCTTGTTCTGAAAAAGCACGTTTGGTCTAACTATAAATTACGTTCGGCGGCCCCCAATTGAAATAGCAGAGACACACATTCAGCTTTTTTTAAAATAAAGATTAGCTTATGGCTGGTAAGGCAAATTTATAAAAAGACAGCAGTGTTAGACAACCGGAAAACACGTAAATGAATAAAACCGAATATAATTTTCTGTTATTTTATTCAATGGTAAGATATTTCTGTCTGTGGTACGATTTAAATACCTAGTGGTACAATTAAACCGATTAGTCGGCTAAATCATACCAATGACAGTCCGCTGCAAAAAGTCATTTATCTCTATGTTAAAGTAAATAAATGGAACTGATTTTCCTGTCATAGGTAGGCAAAATAACAACCTTGATTGTGGATATTCATTCATTAGAATTAGTCCTGTCGTAAATGAAATATTTAGGTTTAAGTAAAAAATGGTCCAATATAACCGACTTTCCCCTACATACTTACATACATAAATGTTACCAACGTTACCTCTTTATAATATTAGTATAGACTACGTTTCGAGATTTTCACAGACCTCTTCCTCAGGTGTAGCGTATAATGTTAACGTATTGCCGTCAAAAACGCATACCTTGTGGCAAAATTGGGCTGCCCAATGAGGAGGAACTTTTTATCCCGGCAGAGGGCGTTTGTCGACTAATCTTAGGTTTGAATTAAGAATTGTCAAACAGGTGTTTTTACAACTCTCGGCGCCAAATTGGCCATGTCGGTCTGAGACCGAAAGAATAAAAAAAAACTCGGCGTTTCCATTGGTGGAGGACCATCATCGAAAAAAAAAAAAGATCATCTGATGCCAGCGCCATCTACTAACAACTTTGCGTGTGGCACCCCATTGCACATTTAACGGTCTACCTTCTGTGCCTTGTGAGCTGTGCTGCTGCTGACGTCAACAGCACCACAAATAACGCGGTAGCTGTACCTAAGTTTTTAGCCATGAAGAATCAATCAATCAACTTAAGAATGGTGTGTATTGAATTTTGATTACCTTTCTCGTCCACCTCCTCAGACCAGCTTGCCCCGACTGCATCAGTTTGGGATAGAAGAAGGTATTAGCAGCGTAGACCTTCGGCAGGTCCTTGCATTCCTCGCTCCGCTGCATCAGCAGGTTCATGTAGAAGTTGATCACCTCATCATTCAACCAGTTTAGGCCAGCTAGCGTTTGGAGATCTCGCCTGGAAATCACAAATTATAAAGATAACTTCAAAACAAAGAAGATAGAAGTTAGGCAGCGAAACGAATTCTGACCCATCTGCCTTAGACACTGCACTGGACTATGTATCGGAACAGACCTTCGTCAAAATAATCATGCTTATGATAGTGTTACCATGGCCACATATCCAAAAACATGGACAAGTCCACTTGGCGCTACAACTTATGCCAGTGCTATACTGGCTTGTCCAATTGGTAATAAAACCTTAGCTGAAGCCTCCCACCGAGTGAGTGCACCTTTAACCCCATCCACTGGCCACATGAGGGCCAACAAAGACAATCATGTCCATAGACTATAGCCATATTCTACACACATAAGAAACTCAAACTTCCAAGTTAGACAATTTTAAGCCCCCTATCCCATCTAGGATGAGTGAGTAATTGAGTAACACAAAAGATTTACCTGTGTATTCTCAAGTTAAACTTTTCAATGAGCTGTTGTCCAGGAGGTCCTGGGCCGAGTGCTCTGTTCACTAATTTCTCCTGTTCTGGTGTCAAAGGAGGAAGCTCCACAGTTGGCTGCGGCTCCTCAAACAAACTCTCCGGTATACTCAACTCATACTTAAGCTTATGTTCCAACTGAGCTATTTTCTGCTCGCTATTAACTTTAGAAATTATATCAGATTCTCTCCGAGCATCTTGTAATTTCTCCTGAGTCTCAGCCTTCTTTTTCTTATACTTTGTATCTAAGTTAGCTAACCAATTTGTAGAAGTTATTGCTTTGTCTCTGTGAGAATCTTTCAGAGTATTTATCGGACCAATTCTGGCAGATGATGAGGATGACTCTGAAGGGACCACTTCCACTTCAGAATCTGATGAGTTCAAAGACGCTACTGTAATAGGATCATACTCTTTATTAGCAATACTGTCTCTCTCTGCTAAAAGTCCTTTTTCCAATGATTTAATTTCATCCAATGATTTTTTCTGACTTCTTAGGGTACTTCTAAATGATGCAGATTCATTTACTAAACTGCTTATATCTAAGGGTCTCCTGGTAGGCGGTTTCATAGATGAAGCCACCTGTTTGATAAGTTCTTGATAATTTTTCTTCTCGTCCAAATTGAAAACCTCGGCGAGTGTTGTTCTAGTGTTACCATTCATGCCTAAATATTTATTTCTTATGAGATTCGTAGATTTTGATCCTTGAAGCCACTTTGATATAGGTATTGGGGCTTTTTTGTATGACTTTGTTATTCCTGGTGGGGCTATAAACTTGCCATATGATCTTGGTGACATGGAATGTCTGTCATTGTTCCTCCTACTAAGTTTGTAATAGATGGGTTCATTGCAAGAGTCTGTAACATCATAGTCTTCATGACCAATGAAGTATTTATAAGGTTTGAGATTGGCCGGGGACGGGATCTTCTTTACAAATATCACATCATCATCGTTTTGTTCATTTTCATTGTCATCTTCAAGATTTATGTATACTTTTGATTTCTGTTTGGTCTCTGGTTTTGCCTCAACCCATGTAACCTAGAAAACAGATAGATTAGTAACAAACAGTAAAAAACAAATATCGAAGTACTTCACAGCTGCACATCATTTTATTTCAGAAGATCTCTTCCAGGCTCTAACCAACATACTAATATTTATCAGTTGGATCAGTGTTTTGGTTGAAAGAGAACATAATATTCAATCACAAACTCTTTTATCTAATATTTTAAATGATATTAGATGTTTATAATGGCATTAGTTACTTCTTCGTCATCATCATCAAGGACATGGAGCACAGGCCGCACGGGTGTGTGGACTCGAGGCTTCCGTGCCGGCGTCGCAGGGCCATTCTCCTTTAACCCGACCACTTGTATTGGTACAGTTCTCACTCGACTGCCCACTCTATGTGATGGCAGGCGATTGTCTATAGGAGTTGATGTGCTTGGGTGTCCAGTTTCGATCTGGATGGGAACATATCGCACATTTTTGGTGGGCTTCTCCTTTTCCCAATCATCTGGAAGAGTAAAATCATGATTGAATTTGGGAGGACAAACATTGTCATTGTTGAATTATATGATGTAGTGGCTGAAAAAACTAACCGGTGTTTGCCATGATATCAGGGAAATTCGTACTTTTCAATGCCCTGAGCCTCTTGAGGGCCGGAGAATCGTCATCAGACGAGAAATCATCGTCGTTCCTGAAACATGTTGAATATCTAGTTTTAACACTGTTACTTACATTTTAACACTTATAATCACTTTCCCTTACTTCCAAAACTTAGATGCCTTTTTCAAAGGTATGGAAAACATTTTCCTACTGCGATTTACGGCGAAAAATTACGTATTTTACAACGACTTTGCCGCCATAACCAGTGGTTGTAAACATGTATCGTAATGTCATACCTGTCTCGCTTGAAGCTAGTCCGTATTGCTGCATTATCGTTATTCAATCCCAAAAGTTTTCGCACACGATCCAAAATGGACATCATTTTAATTATTTCTTAGTTTCCATCACCCATTTACGTTGTATTTTCATCAGAAATGATAAAAAGAACTTCAACTAAACCTCAAAAGCAAATGCAGGCAATGCAGCCGACACATCAATGTTGCCAGATAGTGATGAAAATTTCACCCCAAGACCCGAACAAAAATGTACATATTTAAATTAAGGGGTGCACTTTAGAATCCTACGTCACGAATTTGTATAAAAAAAGACTTGTAGGAGATAGAGGAGAAAGAGGACCAACCATTATTGCTAGTTTTATGTTGAGCAATGAAAAAAAAAATTTCATACATTTTTACTTGAACTTCGAAAAAAATATACGGATCACCCCGACTTGGATAGGTTAGGTTAATGTTAGAACATGATTACACGCAGCGCCTAATACTATCTATAAATAAAACTAGCTGCGAAGCCTAAGCTGCTGCCAAAGCTGCGAAGGTGAGTGTCTGGTGCTGCGTTTTGTCACGCAAGGGCTGAGGGACTGCTGCTACAGCCCTTGCGTCGCGCTGGAGCCCACACATATTCAAATTTTAGCGAAATTATAACCTCTAAATTATTATTATATTTATGGTATTTTTTAAATTACGCATCTGCTCAAGGGGGGAAGGTCTTAGGGGGGTTGTACAACACTGCCCCCCTTCCCCCCACCCCTCCCTACCCCCCAAAATCGTGACGTAGGATTCTAAAGTGCAACCAAATTAAGGGCCCTACACACGTTTAGATATATCTTACAGTTATATCGCATTCGATAAATCTTTACGATAAATCATACGAGTGTAGACAAAACTGAGAACTGTACAGTTCAACTGACGATCTAATCGAAATCGCATAAATAAAACTGAGCAGCTATCAGTTTTTGCCACAGTTTACCTTGTAGTTTGTGCTTCTGGGATTGTTTCACGCCATACTCCGGCATATGAAGTCCGATTTCGATAATTCTTTTTTTATTTGGAAGCTGAGAGTCCCAAGTAAAATCTTGGTGAAGATCTTAGTGAAACCTTCGGAATGATAAGCAGAATAGCATCCAAGAATGTAGTAATTACGCATTTTTGGGCTTATGTAGTAATCAATAGAATCAGCTCCTAAAAACAGCTTGCGAAAAATATTATCAATATTAATATTTAAATTAATCATTCGATGAAGTCACGATACGTGTTACTTCAAGCGATAAGAAATCTCAACTGATAAAATTGAACGTATGTAGACACTAGGGGCGTTAGATATAACTGTACAGTTTTATCGTAACGATAAATCGTATAGACAAATCTAAACGTGTGTAGCGTCCTATAGAAATAATGAAAGATAAACGTTTATTGTGCCACGTAAAGTACATGCAATCTGCATCTACCCAGTAAAACTGCCCGATTACAGATATATTTTTTTAATCCATTTTATTGCATTTTCAAGATAGTTATTTGAGAAGGTGGTTTCAGGTGGTTCATCAATTTGTACCTAGTTCTTTATAAGCCGATTCTATTGATGGAAGTCCCAAAATTAGTAATTAACATCATTGTGAGATGCTATTCTGCTCATCATTCCGAAATTTCTCATCAGATCTTCACCAACAATTTATGGGACCAACTCGGGACTCTCACTTTCCAAATTAAAAAAGAATGATCGAAATCGGACTTTATATGCCGGAGTAGGTACGGCGTGAACATATTCACATACAAATAATATGCGGGTAGAATTGAGCAGCTCCTCTTTTATTTAAAGTCGGTTAAAAACAGCCATTACAAAGAATTTCCGTATGTCCAAAAGATCCGGATATATGGACAGACATAGGTATACGGTATTTGAGGAATTTCCTGAAAAAAAAACCGGATATCGGGTTTTTTTATTTTCGACCGGATATCCGGTTAATCATGTGTTGATTCCACACAACATATTTCTTCAATACAACATTCAAACTAATTAAGTAATAGCAAAAGCGTTCTGACAGTCACACGACAACACACCTAGAAAAATAAAAAAAAAGTAAAAGTTAACTTAGAGAAACATAAGTAGCCAAATAAAATAAAAATAAATAAACACAAACAAAGAATTCAACTAAAAATAATGAAAGCATTTCTTTAAAAACCACACTACTTTAATTATACACAACAGCAAAAACTAGACTAGAAAAGATTCAAAGTGGTCGTGGATTAGTCTGTCGTGTAGGTACTTATTGGAATGAAAAACTGTCAACAAAATAAATAAATCTCCCTTTTATTTCACAGTCCACACCTACAGCACACATCTAACCAAAATATCGATGTAAACACGAATTTCGTTAGGTGTGGGCTATCGGGCCCGATATGCTAACGAGTGCTTTACATAACCCTACATGCAGGCTCCTTTTGTCGAAACCTACAGCACATATTAAAAGATAATAAAATTAGTAGATACACAAATTTAATTTCAGCAAGAAGGCATAATGTTATGTTTTTAAGGATTCCAGATTCCAGGCGTCTCTATTATCGAACGTATTTCTGAGTCCGGCCAGTTACATGAATGATTAATTCTAAGGGCAAATATTAGTTCCTATGGTCAACTTCAGGCTTCATCACGTTTTAGTGATCAAGTTTTTTAAATGATGGGTCTTGTTGATTTATTTCCTGTTGATCCTGTTCCATCATCAGATCAGTTCCATGAAAGAGTAGGTATTATGTTAACACATAAGTTAAGCTCTTTCATTTGATATCCCACTCGGGTAAGTATATTTAAAACATTCGGTTTTTTTCTGAGTTTGGACCCAAATATTTGGCAAAGGGTGAGCCGATTTCGATCAAACATAGCATATTGTTCAAAAAAAGTTATGCTTTTTTATTGGATACCAGACTCGAGCATGTTTGAAATTTTTGGTTTTTATTTTCAAACTAATTCAAAATAATCAAACTAATAAACTAACAAATCGGCTCAAAATATGTGTGGGGTCACCACACATATTTTGAGCCGATTTCGATGCAACATAGCTAAAAACACTCTCGCACAAGTCACCTATCAGCAAAAAAAACGACATTGAAATCGGTTCATCGGTTCATGAGCTACGATGCCACAGACAGACAGACACGTCAAACTTATAACCCCCTCATTTTCAGTCGGGGGATAAAAATAACAAAGTTTGGAATGCACTGGTAGTCTTACCCCGAGGCTAAAATACTCCTCAATTTTAGGGTGTTTTTTCCTAAATGTGATCCCTAATTTGGGACAGTGACATAGACAAGACAACTGTTATTTTTCATTGTTTATTATTGCTGGCAAGCCAATGCGATTTGGGCCACCCCCCCAACAATGAATTTAAAATATTTTACAGCTTAGCTGATAGATATTTATTATAATATTTTTGTAAGATTCGGTTAACATACTCAATCAATCATGTTCATTTTTTTAAATAAATGTGATAGAAAACGGACACTCTTTTTTTTTTTGGACGTAAACGAAAATTACAAAGAAGCCGAGGCTGTAAGTGTGTTAAAGTCGATTGCCTGGCTCTTCAGTCAGACAAATGCCAAACAAAAAAGAAATTGTCATGTCATTTGCATTTTGCGCGCGTGCTTTCAAGAGATTATAATTTTATAAATACTATAAATCAATTTTATTCATCACGCGTTGGTGAATTTTTGATTTGCTTGGAATTTGTTTGACCTTGGAGAACTTACTTATATTTACGTGACTTATTTTATTATACGTATTTGTAATACTTTTTTTTACTGATTGTGCATAATGTTGCAACCTGTAATGCATGTTTTGAAACAGAAAAACATTATTTTAGCAAGTGGGTCTCCTAGACGGAAAGAACTAATAGAAAATATTGTAAGTTGAGAAACAACCCTGATGAAATAATTATCTGCCTACTTCATTTTAAACTGCTGCTGTATTTTAAGTACATAACCTACAATACACTTAGGGTCCTATCATTCCTATCATTATCATGATAGGACCTTAGGTGATATCTCACCATAGCCTAGCCGAGCCAAAGATCTGCATCCTATAACCTATATAATGGCTGTTAGACGCTTTTATATCTTTAAACACAACTTATATATTGTTTTAGGGTTTGAAAGTAAAGTTATGTCCATCATTATTCGAAGAAAACTTAGATCCAAAAAAGTTTGGCAGTTTCTCAGAGTTTGTGGAAGAGACTGCTTTGCAGAAGGTGCTGGAAGTGGAAAGCAGGCTGAAGGCAGGCGGAGACTCGGTGGATGTAGTCATAGGAGCGGACACAATGGTCACTCTTGATGGAGAATTATATGGAAAACCTACTTCCCAGGACGAGGCTTTTAAAATGTTGTCAACGTAAGTTACACACTTTTAGGTATTACATTATAAATATGTTTATTTATTTATAACTAGCTGACCCGACAGACGTTGTCCTGTCGTTTAGTATAAAAAAATGGCTATCTATCTTCATACCAAAATTCATCAAAATCGGTTCAGCATTTTTTCTTTCATAAGAACCTTCTCCTGACAATAGCAAACACAACAAAAAAAGAATTATCGAAATCGGTCCAGCCGTTCATGCGTGATGTCGTGACAACGGAAAACGGGTTTCATCTAATATATAAAATTTTCATGTCACAGTGTTAGTTACCGTACTCCTCCGAAACGGCTTCACCGATCTCCACCAAACTCCGCATGCGCATTCAGTAGGTCTGAGAATCGGCTACTATCTATAATTTATAAGGCAAAACAACGTTTGCCGGGTCAGCTATTTTTATATATATAGAAGATAGATATGAATATTGTCCTCTCTTCACTAAAAGCTAGGCTAAAGTTTCTGAACCATTTTTCGAGGCCCTGAAAAAATACAGATAACTTCCCGCATTCTCAAGAATGCGGCGAGATTCTGGCTAACCTAATCTAGTGACATTGTAGTTTTAAAACTGACATTGTAGATCTCATCTGCCTGGCATTCAAATGCTAGGCATTACTTGTTTCCTCTTTTTGTGAGTGAACTTTGGAAGAAATTAGAATAAGTGCTGAACAAAAAGAATTCAAATCTTAAAGTAACATCTTAAACTAAATCAGCCCTAATTATGATACCTATTCTTCCAGTTTGTCAGGTCGAGGACATACTGTATTCACGGGGGTGGTTGTGAAGGCTGCAGACAAAGTTGTCAAGTTCACGGAATCAACCAATGTGGTATTTGGGAAAATGGATGAGGAACAGATCAGAGGCTATATTGCTACTGGAGAACCTATGTAAGTTGTATCATTGATTAAAAAGGAGACTTTACAGTAGTTTATAGGAAAAACTTTGATAAACAGAAATCAAGGGTCATATTATAAGTTCTCTGCATTGACAGGTGCAGAGAAATTATGATATCCTTTATTGTTTTGGAACCTTAAACCCTAACATTCAATGCAAATATCTGGGAAAAAGGATCTAGTTCGTAGAACAAACAATCAAGTTACGTATTCACGCTTTCCCATGTAATGGATTGTCCTCCAATGATATCCTCTCAAAACAGTGCCCGTGTCCTAGTCTTGAGAGAGTCCCTAACATTAAATATCTCGGAGTATACATAGATGAAAAACTAAATTGGCACAAACATATCACCCATGTTACCAGTAGACTAAGAAAGCTTATATACATATTCAAGGAACTCCGAATAATTTCGAACACTTCTCTTTTAATTCAAACGTATAAAGCACTAGCGGAATGTGTGGTGATGTATTGCGTCTGCTCGTGGGGTGCAGCGGATAAGACACATCTAATAGCACTTGAGCGAGCGCAGCGTGCTGTGCTGAAGGTAATGCTTTACTTACCATACAGACATCCAACATCGGAACTCTACGATATGTGTAAAGTACTATCAGTACGAAAAATAATTGTTTACCAATGCATACGTAAATATCATAGACAGGAAGTACCTAAAATACTAAATTGTAGTGATAGACGTCCAAAGTGTCATATACCGAGGGTAAAAAGTAAATTTGCACAACGAAGATACAATTTTCTAGCGCCCTTGATGTATAATATTTTTGATGTAAAATGTAAATTTAGAAATTTAAGTAACTACCAAATTAAATCTAAAATTAAGCTGTGGTTGGAATCGCTAAACTACGATGAAACGGAACACCTCTTGTATGTGGAATCTTAATTAACCCATTTTTGGTTAGTTATTTAAGAAACTTTTTGTTCTGTACCACCTTTTATTGTAACCTTAAACTCATGTTTAATTTTAAGGAATGAACTGCCGGCTGCAGTACAGCTCACGCTAAAGCAGTTGGTAGGGTTAAGTTATTTTGTACCTAGTTTTTCTGTGTTACAATAAAGATTTTTATTATTATTGTTTGTAACGTTTCCGTTTCACGGGGCTATGGAGCCCCGGACCTTTGGAAGGCGTGCGTGGGGCCGAAGCCAACACGTAGAGGCCCGTTTTAGTTACAATTTTAATCGCAAAGTATGAAATGGACACCAAACCGGCGATTATTCCTGTCCACACTATAAAATGCAACCAAGGACAACCCCCGGTTTGGATAGAACTATTATGTAAACTATGGATGAAAACTACTTGGGCTATGGCAATGGGTTGGTAGTGGATTGGGTACTGGGGGGAACTATGGGGACTATGGCGCCTGCCGTAACATTGTTCAACAAACAAGTAAAAATGGCAGACGGAGACTCGCCAACTCACAAACTGGGCCACCCTAAATGAAGCCGAGCAAATTACAGCCAGGGGGCAACAGGGGCGTGAGTGGCTGAAGGATGGAGAGGCCTCCCTGGATTTTATACTCAGGTCACGGGCTCCCTGAGGGTCCAGCCTACCTGGCCCACTCACCACTTACGATTGGCATCCATCCTACGAGCAGAGTGGGAGCTCTGCTCTCGCGACCCCACTCCGACCGGCCGGTGAAGGCAAGCCAGAGGCGGGGGACCGCTTCCTCGTCAGTGTTCACTCCGACCAGCCAACTAAGGCAAGCCGGAGGTGAGGAACGGTGATTTCCCCCTGGAGCACTCGGGTAGCCGCGGGGTCGCTACTCCCCGACACCTCGCCTCAAGGTGCCCTGCGGGCTTATTATTATTATTATTATTTGTTGTTACCATTACGGATACTCGGGGCTATGGAGCACCCGGACCTTTGGAAGGCGTGCGTGGGACCGAAGCCAACACGTAGAGGCCTGTTTTAGTAACATTTTAATTTAAATTTTGTGATGGACACCAAACCGGCGGTTATCCCTGTCTACACTATAAAATGCAACCAAGGACAACCCCCGGTTTGGATAGAACTATTGTGTAAACTACGGGTGAAAAACTACTTGGGCTATGGAAATGGGTTGGTAGTGGATTGGATACTGGGGGGAACTATGGGGACTATGGCGCCTGCCGTAACAATGTTCAATAAACATGTAAAAATGGCAGGCGGAGACTCGCCAACTCATAAACTGGGCCACCCTAATTAAGCCGAGCAAATTACAGCCAGGGGGCAACAGGGGCGTGAGTGGCTGAAGGATGGAGCAACCTCACCGGATTTTAAACCATCCTAGGTAATCCTGTGGAGCGGGCCAACTCATCACTGACGTGAGGTGTCCATCCTCCGAGCATTTCTGCTCTCGCGACTCCACTCTGACCGGCCGGTGAAGGCAAGCCAGAGGCGGGGGACCGCTTCCTCGTCAGTGTTCACTCCGACCAGCCAACTAAGGCAAGTCGGAGGTGAGGAACGGTGGTTTCCCCCTGGAGCACTCGGGTAGCCGCGGGGTCGCTACTCCCCGACACCTCGCCTCAAGGTGCCCTGCGGGCTTATTATTATTATTATTAAGTAATTCTGTGATTCCATTTTCTTTTTTGAAGTACAAAACTTAATGTTCTGTATCCTAATTCTTTTTCTAATAATTGATATTCAAATATTTGACTATTATATCACTGCGGTCTAAGATGAAGCACACCAACATAGAAGGTAGAAAGACGGCATGTGGCAGAATAACAACTTCCAACCCATCTTCCTTACTGTCTGCATATAGTATCACATATCTGCACAATTGCAGGATTTAGGATCCTACAATTGTGCAAATAATTGTAAATCCTGAATAAGGGACCTGAAAAGGTCTTGAAACGTTGAGCGTTGCAAGTTGCAACAATGCTAAAAGTAATAAACACCATGTGATTCAAACCAAAAAATGTCTTTAATTTCAATACAACATTGCGAAAACAGAAGAAAAATCTATATAGGATTCCTATCAGAAGAGCATTAAAGAAGAAACGATTAGTTAATCGTTTCTTCGTTAGTTAATAGATATCTTTTACTTATCAGAATACTGTTTTAGGAGAGACATAATAAAGACGATATGTACTTACTTTAAGATTTAAGTTTATAGTACAAATGTATTTGCCCCAAATAAAATATTTCCCTGTTCATCAGGGACAAGGCTGGTGGGTACGGCATCCAGGGCGCGGGCGGTACCTTCGTGGAGCGTGTGGAGGGAGACTACTTCACCGTGGTGGGGCTGCCGCTGTACCGGCTGTGCTCCGTGCTGTATCAAATGTTTGCTCAGCACAAGTAGCGGGCAGGAAGGTATGTATGGTCAAGTGCAGCCTGTAGTGGTGATTCACACCGTAGCTAAATAAGTATGAGTAGTGTAGTATTAGTATAGATAGAGTATTTATACATTAGCTAATATTACGGGTCTCTCTATCTATAATATGTATGTATTTACATAAGAAAAGTAAATTTATGTATTATATATTCTTATTCTTATTCTTATTCGTTGTTTAGTAACTGTACCACAAGCTTAGTAGCTTGCCATGGGGCTAGATGGCGCTGTGTGTTGTTTACAGAATTTATTTATTGGAACGAAGTTCCTTATCGCGCTTTGCGAAAGGGGGCTAGACGGAAAAAATTAAGACAAAAAGTTGTAATGGATAAACTTTTTTCGTTCCATCGGGGTGTCCCTTGACACCTCTCAAGGTGTATTATTAAATTGGTTTTTTTTTTGGTTTCCACAATTCCGTTATGAAATTAAACTCAGTTTTATGGTTAGATATAATTACGTTTTCCATTTTCCAACGTCTGACGTTTCGAGGTCTTTCCAGTCCTCCTGTTCACAGGTAGACTTAATAAATCAGAGAATATGAGGACCTCATTGTTGAAGGAAATGCTTTATACAATAAAAGCAACGCGATGAAAAACCGAAAAGTGGGTTTAATTGGTATAATTGAAGGGAAAAAAATGAGGAAAGTAAATATAATTTCAATCATAAATTGTAATATTAGGACAATAAAACTGTAGCACCATATTTTGCTAACACATTTTTGCCCAAATTGTTTGGGTGAGTTGTACAGTACAATGTAAAATAATTAGTAGGTAATAAATCTGATAGGTATCTATCTCTAGTGCAGATTATAATGTTCCACGGCGGAAATCGAACCCTCGACCTCGTCCTTGAGATCGATTGTGATAATTATACAAAGATTAATAAATGGCTAATAAATGTAATAATCCATTTTTAATTAATTTAGGTAAGTAAGTACATAATATTCCTGTTGACATTCTGTGTTAAATCTAAGTAAAAGTTGTACTTATGTTCGTTATTTATTTAAGTGTTATTTTTATTATTTATCTATTAAAAGTATTTTCAAAACTTACTGAACAATTTTTATGCCGGAATAAATTTCATTAGCAATTAATTACACACACAACTGTGAGACTGTGCCCAACTAGCACTGGACAGGAAGGAGTAGAGAGAAGGGAGGAAGGCCTTTGGCCTGGAGTGGGACAAAATAGGCTAAACATAAATCTCTAATATATAAAATTTCCATGTCACAATGTTAGTTACCGTACTCCTCCGAAACGGCGCGACCGATTTTTACCAAATTTTATATGCGTATTCAGTAGGTCTGAGAATCGGCTACTATCTATAATTTATAAGGCAAAACAACGTTTGCCGGGTCAGCTAGTAATAATATAAAAAAAACTTACCTACATACATTAAAAACCTAACATTAAATAAATGGTTTTTGGCAACACCACTCGTGCCTCTGCCAAAAACCTCCACATTTAAGAGGACAGTTTCCATACTCTGTCTCCATACAAACGTAGTCGACTGGTTCCTCCCTGGATAAAGACATAGAGCAAATATGTTTATGCCATAAAACCTATACCTATCAGTCATGCATGATTATGCCCCTAACTTTTGATTTTTTTCATTTTAATTTTATTACTATTCTAATTAGAAAATGAAAAAAATCAAAAAGTAGGCGCATAGTCATGACAGATATAGGTTTTATGACACAAACATATTTGCTCTAATGTCTTTATCCAGGGAGGAAACAGTCGACTACGTTTGTATGGAAAAAGAGTATGGAGACTGTCCTCTTAAGTACATTAGACAAATTAAAAAACCATTATTAGGTATAGGAACCTAAATAAAACTCAATATGCCCATAACAGCACCTGTATTTAGTGACTCAGCTTTATAGACACTATCACTCGTATTTATAGTCAATTCCAAGTAATGTGTCTGTCACATTTTCGTTGACGTTAAAAATCACTAATAAGAGCGAGACACGGCATTGCTTAGCCAAAGTAATCACTCAGATTCGTCTATAAATACGGGTATGCAGTACATTGCTCCTTCGCGGTAATCATTGTTAGGTAATAATTAATTTTATTACCAAGTTACGTCAATTCAGTAATGTACTACTGCAAAGTGCCTATCAAACTCAGTTATCAACTAGATAGATAATGCAGGTGATTGCTTCGATCTTAAGCTAAAAATACACGACGACACTTAGCTTAGGTATACTTTACTAAAACAGACCACACAACAGCAGACATGCATGAATGTCTTGTGTTGCACATATGTGTGCTGTAGATGTGGTCTGTTTTAGGTAAAGTGTCAGTGTAAAGGTCTCTGCATACGTAACGTTTCCGGACGTTAAGTGTCATCGTGTACTTTGAGCTTAAACCAATTCATGTTAAAAACCTTAAACCTATAACACCCAAGTTGCTCTCAAGTCTCATCATTATTTTCATCCCAACCCAAAAGACGCCACTTTACCATGTTCCTCCATAAAAACTGTGTATTGTTCAGTGTGGGAACAACGATTGGTGCCACCTGCCGCGACTCACCTACTTCGATCACACAATCACGCCTACAATGTGGTTATTTCTTGCCCTTTTTTTGCTAAAATATAAATCGCATTTAATGATGAGATTCACAGCGGTTTGTGGTCGATTTTTTTTTTAACTTTTTTATCAAGTTATTGTAGTTTTGGCAACTGTGCCATCTTTGCGCTTTCGCGAGATTTGCGGTAAAGTGCGAAGTTTTTCAGGTTAAATGGGTGATCATACCTGGAGCGCGCGAATTAGAATTTATTTACATTTTTTGTAAAAGAAATGCCTGAAACCTAACATTTGTTTGCTTTGTTTTACCCAACTGAAAGCAAAGGGTTATGCCAATTTTTTCTACCTACCTACTAACTTAGACTGCATTTATTTGACTATTAACTACTAAGTATGGTCTTACTGTTGACTTTGTATTTTCTGGATTTAAACAAAAATAAGTATATTATAATTTATTATCTGGGGGCACGGTAGTGCCCCCGCCAAGTCGAGCGAAAAAGCGGCACGGCCGTACCATCCTTTTCTCAAAGCATTTCAGGCCATTTTCGACCTAAATTGCCAAGTTAATCTATTTACTTAAAACATAACCCTTTTTAAAAATTGATGTTATGGTATCTATAAGATGTTATTAACCGACTTCAAAAAAGGAGGAGGTTCTCAATTCGTCTGTATGTATAATCAGAAATAGGTACTTAAGGGAACAGAAGGTCCCTTAAGTACCTAGGGACTGAATAAAATAACCGACTTGGAATTACATGGATCCCACAACTTTTTACGGTAGAAGAACTGAGTTGCGAGACTTGCTTTTTTACAACCATGTTTTTGATGAGTATGATTTCTGTAAGTATTTATTGTTAAGGATTTTTTAAAATTTTGGGCATCCAGTATCCCATCGTCCTAAGACGTATAAATTAGAATAGGTACTTAATTTCCGGTCAATGATTTGGTGGTTGTAGGAGAGATTAGAGTTATGATAACTGAAAGTAAAACTTAGGAGTTTTTATTTTACTAATAGGTACCACAATTTACCTAGTATAGTTTTTTAGGATGACTCTAGCTCTAAATAACTCATGTTCAATAATTTTCATTTTTAAAATTGTTCAGGTTACAAATACTAACATGACTTACTACTATATCTATAAAATATTTTTTTCTGACTGGCTGAGACGAATCAACGCACTGCCTAAATCTGTGATTGTAGATAGCTGAAATTTGGAGAGCGTTGCTCTTTATGATGTAGGGATCCGAGAGTCAAGGGTTTTTCGAAATTCCTACGGGATCAGGAGTTACGCAGAGGAAATCGCGGGACACTATAAAAACTTTGCGATTTTCGGTGTCTGGAATTTAATTGTTTTTATTTCTTTCATCTAAAAATTAATTTAAAAAATAATAATAATCTGAATCTCAATAAGAACTGCACGAGTTAGGGCTATATTTCACCGGGACACCATGGCGGCGCAACCAGTCGCCGCTACCAACAAAATGTATACAGCTCTATAGAGAGTTACTCACTTGGTGTCTGTTTGGTGGCGCAGAGCTGTATACATTTTGTTGGTAGCGGCGACTGGTTGCGCCGCCATGGTGTCCCGGTGAAATATAGCCCTTAGCTCTTGAAATTTAAACCTAAAAGTAAGGCCCCAGGTATGGAGTGATAACAATAATTTAATATTGCATCTTCTTTCTTAAATAAATAAAATAAATAAATTAGCCTTTATTTCCAAACCTTAAATTAAATTACAGTAAATTTTATCTATACTATCTATACTATTATTATAAAGAGGTAACGTTGGTAACATGTATGTATGTATGTATATTTGGGGTAATCTCTGAAACTACTGGACCGATTTCAAAAATTCTTTCACCATTTGAAAGCTACATTCACTCTGAGTAACATAGGCTACTTTTGATCCCGATATTCTCACGGGATCAAGACTTACGCGGGTGAAACCGCGGGAATCTGCTAGTCTTAAATATAATGGTAGTATTATTTTATGGGATTGGATACCCAAATACGGGTGAAGGCCTCCTCCATTGAATGCCACTTGTGTCGATCTCGGGCTTCTCTCATCCACTTCTTGCCTGCGACCTCTTCGATGTCATCACTTCTTTCTCAACATCTTCTTTCTTACAAGCCAATAAATCTACAAAAACTTGGACATCCGATAAAAAAAACTTCGTGTGAGATATCCTGACAGATGTTCCGATGCAACACCTAGTAAACTGTGTCTTTCCCCGTACCAACTATGGTCGACTCTATACACTTGGACGGAAGTAAAGAATGCTATCATTAGTCAGAATTAGGAGCGAGTGTTTACGATAATAGCGATCATCTGTCGCGGTTCTGCTCTCACGGCTTTCAGATTTATAAAGTTGGTTAATTAAATTAAGAATAGGAAGTCACGGTGTGGTCTCACACTTATTGGGAAAATGTGGCTGTTGTAGTTAAGTTATTAGCTGCCCCATGGTGGTCGTATGTCTGCCTAACTCACTATATAATAGTAATATCTACCTAAGTATTTAATACGAGGCGAGGCTAGGTCCCGCGGTTTACTCGCCTAAGTCCCGGTCTTGTGGGAATATTAGAATAAAAAATACTCCAGGTCTCAGGTATCTACATACATACCTAAATAGATAGATTCATTTTTTATTCTAACACTAAATAAAAATAACAATATAAAGAAAAACATAAACAACTTAAATCTAGGTGACACAATGTGCGGCCTTATCGCTTAAAGCGATCTCTTTCAGGCAACCTCTGGATGGACAAAAAGATAAAAGGCAGGGTGTTTGGACAGGAGACTTACCGAGTTTCATCGCAATCGGTTTAGCGGCTTTTGCGTGAAGGAGCAACAAATATATTGACAAACTTTCACCTTTGATGCCTGGCTAAACCGGCAAAACTAATGTTCTATCTATCTATACCGATGTACTGTACCGTGGCGGTAGGTGCGTATGTTTTAAAGACATCCTGAAACATCTCACCCTCCTCCGTAACTCCCTCAACAAACTGTAGGTACGTAAATGTTTGCGCCTTTCATGAAACAGCATCTATTTAAAACAAAAACATTAGTAAAATTAACTGCATTTTAACAGCGATGTCCTTCCCCGAAACAATGTTACCCCTTCGGTCGTATCCGCTCGCTGGCCGCTTCCGGTCGTACAATGTCAAGTTCGCATGTGCACGCGCAGTGCGCACACGCCTCGTCTCGTGACGTACAGAAATAGTACGTAGAGAACAAAGGCGTGAGACCGACCCGAACCGAAACTTTGACTGTATTGTCACATAAAATAATGAGCAGTTTAAGTTGAGCTTAGAATAATTCGGTTGTAGGGTTCCGTAGGTACCTAAAGAGTAAACCCAAATAATACCCACCGAGTACCTACCCCAAATCGTATACCGAGTATTTGAGTAACCCCAAATATTTGGGGTTTAGCGGACCCCGGGCTCCCGAGAGGGATGCAACCGGGAACATCGCTCGGATGAGAGAGAGGTACATAAAGAGTAAAAAGTTCTTTCAGGGGTTGTTGTCCGTCTGCCTGCCGCCTATGGAAGCCTAAATGTTGGCCGTCACTGAGTCACTAGGGACGCTATGACATATATTATTAGATCAGGGGTTGTCCGTCTGTCTGCCTGTATCTAATGAACCGTGATGGCTAGATAGTTAAAATTTTCACAGATGATGTATATCTGTTGCCGCTTTAACAAAAAAATACTTAAAACTCAAATAATGGTTAAATATTTGAGTTTTTAGTTATTTTTTTGTTAAAGCGGTAACAGATATACATCATCTATTAAAATTTTACTCCCAAACAACAAAAGTGATTTTTTGTGATAATGGTACCGAACCCTACGTGCGCGATTCTGCCTTGCACTTGTTTATGAGAAACATCTACTTACTACACTTTTCGGGATCTTAAGCTCAAAATACACGATGACACTTACACTGACACTTCATCTTAAACAGACCACACCTACAGCATACATGAAATTGCAGAAATTGGTGCAAACATGTAGGTGTGGTCTGTTTTAGGTAAAGTGTAAGTGTCATCGTGTATTTTGAGCTTTATGCTTCAGCTGATGGGAAGCGACGATGAGGTCCACGATGTAGCATAGCCAGAAGAAGAATATACATTGAAATTAAAGACATTTTTCGGTTTCAATTGCGTGGTGTTTATTACTTTTAGCATTGTTACAACACTCAACGTTGCGAGACCTTTCCAGGTCCCTTCTTCAGGATTCAGGAGAACAGCAATGCCGGCAGCCGAGACTAAAATTAGGAGCTTTTATCAGTCTATTATGGGGTGACTTGCGCAGCTACATCGGACTAACCAATCCGGATTAGCTAGCACGGATTAGCGAGATATATTGTATTGACATTTGCTAATCCACATTAGTTGTTGTTGCGCCAGCCTTAAGGTGAAAATACCTACTTTTTCTCCATACAAACTTTACAAACGTAGTCGACTGTTTCCTCCCTGGATAAAGACATTACAAGAAATATGTTTATGCCATAAGTCATATATCAGCCAAGACCGACCATGCCCTCAAGTTTTGATTTCATATTCTAATTTTTCATATGGCAGATATAAGTCTTATGGCATAAACATATTTGCTCTAATGTCTTTATCCAGGGAGGAAACAGTCTACTACGTTTGTATGGAGAACGAGTAGGTATCCTTTCCTCTTAATGTGTTAATCAAATTAAGTCTATTTACTGGACCAAATTACCTTTCACACGTGGGAGTTGCTACGTACGTACCTAATAAACATACACCTACACCCCTAGTGGGCGACTGCTTTAAGGGCATAGATTGAACAATACTTCCTAAAGTAGGTAATAAATAAATAATTAAGGGCTAGTCTCCGGCGGCCTTATCGCCCACGGTGGCCCTGCAGCCTACTCGTATGAACGGTTCCCATATGGCTGAATTACCAAATAGAGACAATTCGAATTTATTTTATGCCTTTTTAATGGACTGTTGAACGTTAGATGTAAAGGTTCCTAAGTTTATTTCATTGTTACATTCGTTTAGAGTTTACACAATTTGCTGTAGTGGTTTTTACCCGACTAAGGCGAAGCCAAAAGGAAGCGTAATGATTTTGGCAGTCTATGTAGGTATGTTTGTATGTCCTCTCTTTGACGATTTCTGTGGCGCGTCAGGTGAATGCCCGACTGCAATGCAGAAGGTTGTGAGTTCGATTCTTATTGGCCGACTGCAATGCTTGCGGGTTCTATTCCCGCCGCGCCGGCCGGCTGCAAGTATTTCTGCTTTAAAATTAATTTTATTTTCTGGTCTGGGTGTTTTCTATCGATCTTATGAATGCATTTACAAAAAAAAAATATGTTCGTTGTCTCGTACCCATAGTACAAGCCTACTGCTTAGTTTGGGGCTAGATTGTGCTGTATGTAACGTCAGGCATTATATTTATTTATATTTTTTTAACTAAACCATTATTTATTCATTCCATATTTGCTAGCTTAGCTGCCCACAACCACAGTTTATTATAGTGTTGATTACCCAATAAAAAGTAGGTACCATATGTACCTATAGGGACCTTAGCTTTGATGTGCCTTCATTTAATTAATAGCAGGTACCTGCCTAACTAGTTGTAGTTACCAAAACTTATTGTGGGCGATGCACCCACACTGATAGATAACTAACATGGAAAAAATATAATTATTCATGCTGTTTTAGGAAGGTTACAAATTTCCTGCCATTTACGTCAACTCGTTGATTTGTTATTAATTTGAATTTTAAATACGTATAATAATGTGTTTTGTTTGACAGCTACTCTGCCGTGCTAACTAAGAGGACCGTAACTGCTTGGCGCGTAAAGCTGAGAAAAACGCGCCTAAAGTTTTTTTTCGTTTTTTTCGTGTTATTCAAAAACTATATAAAATTGTGGGTATGTAAGTATGCAAGTTGGTAGTGATAGTTATGATCTATGTATCTCTGTACTTGTTTAGTAAATATCGTAATGTTTTCTATTTAAATTTATTACAAAACTGATTGTCTTTAGTAATTACAATAAAATTCAAACTCATAGTCTAAGCATTACAACCGTATGTGCGGTAGTTACGGTAGTTATGCTTAGTGATCGTAAATAATGTATTTATCTTTAGTAACCAGTACCATGACTGAAATGAATTACTAAGCATAAGTACAGTAACAACAACACATACGGTCTTTATGGCTTGTAGTGACCTGTTAACATATTGTGCAGTTACTGTTAACTAAGCAGATGTGATCGTCAGTTAACAAAAAAATTTCAAACAAATATACATTTGTTTATTCAGTCAATTTATCTGCTATGTCTCGGACATCTAGGCTGCCCCTGATACGAGAGTTTCTGATGTGTGGAGTGATCGCGTCACTCCACACATTCAGTGCAGCATCTTCATCTCCGTGACAAGCAGCTTCTGCTTAAGTCGCTCAAACGACAATAAATAAATAAATAATAAATAAATATTGTACGACGTTACACACAGCGCAATCTAATCTCAAACTAAGCACTAGGCTTGTACTATGGGTACTAGACAACGGATATACTACATATTATACATTTTTTTTTTGTAAATACATACATATGATACATAGAAAACACTGAATAGGTATGAATGGTCTAATGATTGTTTTATAGACGAAAACAAGGTATGGTATCATGACCGGGGCGGAAACCGATTCTTCATGCAGCGAAGAGCCTTGCGGACCTCCTCATCAGTTTCACAAGTCCCTCCGAATCAAGCAGCTCATGTAAATAAGAGCGCCATCTCTCCTTCACTGGGAGGTCCTCGCAGATCAGGACCGTCAGGATCTTGGCATATAACCAAGTGCCGTCAGGAGCGGCACTTGGTTATATCCTGCGCCGCTTTTATCCTAAAACGTGCCAGCTTATAAATAAGCTTTTGCCCCTCCGATGTTTCCAATTTATCGCACAATGACTGTAAATGATACTGTCTGGCTCTAGCTACGTTTGGCGGACCTGTTCACGTCGCGATTTTCAGGAGAGTTGGACGCTTGCCACTTTTTAAAGAGGGCGTTCTTTACCCTAGTCTTTCTATGGAGTGTATCTTCTCCTAGATACCTGAATCCTATTCCAGTGCTCTTGTACCGATTAGCATTCAGCATTAACACATTTGTCGCCGATTTCGCCCCCATCTCACCCACATGTCCGATCAGATCACCACCCGAAACGATTCCCTGTGACAACGGGATGGGGCTCCAAGGACCTCGCCGAGTTTATCCCAAAACGACCTCTTACCAGCGTCACTAAAACCAACCTGTGGCACGTAAGCAGTTACTAGGTGGATAGGAACCCCGCTAATAAGCACCTTTACGCACATAAGTCGGTCGTTAAAGCAATTCACCTCCAAGATATCGTCCTGCAAACCCTCAGCGAGCACCACAGCCACCCCGTTCTCTCCACCAGGTGCACTCGTGTAGATCAGCTTGTAGCCATTCCGACTGAGCCGGGATCTGCTGCCTTTCCATCGAGTCTCCTGCAGGAACGCCACGGCCTCCTTCCGCCTGGAAAGTACGTCGGCTAGCTCCCGCGCGCGTCCGGTTAGCGTGCCAATGTTCCAATGTTTGGCTGTGCCCGGCCGTGACAAGGTAGCCCTCGTCCACACCGGAGACGGGCGAAGCTTTTGTGCGCTGTTATAATAATAATAATAATAATAAATCATTTATTTCAGGCTACTAAGGCCCATAGATACATACCTTATAAACTAACATACATATTTTATAAAAAGAGAAATGTGTTATTAATAGTAGCTTAAAACTATGTTAGTAGCACTTCCTTAATACTACACTACTTAGTCTTAGTGCACACTTCTGGTATTTGTCCGCGGAAGCGACGGAACACCACGCCGTTCGGCCAGAAGTCTTCGGTCATGACGCGAGGCAGGTAGCATGTAGGAACTCGCACCACAAACGCCTTGAAATTGACGTTCCGATGCGACTCCAGCATATGCACCCTCAGCGTATAGCCCAACTTCTGGCGCATGTACTCAACGATGTTCTTCTCCCCGACGGTGTAGTGCAGGCGGGAGATGTACGTATGTTATGGGTCAAACTTCTTTTAGACTTTCCATTTTTATCTCTCATCCGAGCGATGTTCCCGGTTGTATCCCTCTTGGGAGCCCGGGGTCCGCTAAACCTCAAATATTTGGTTTTGGCGCAGTATGTAAGTCATCACTGACCATACCTTCTGCTTATAGATTTGGCAATATTTTTACGGCCGGCCGCTTGCCTGACACTAACCCTTATTGGAACCAAGCAGTTTATCCGCCACCACGCGGGTAGAAATTAAGTTTTGCTAGTTCCCCTTAAATCCCTTATTCGCCTTTTACGACACCCACGGAAAGATATGGGGTAACCATATTCTATGAGTTCTAAGTTTTAAACATTCCCTTTTTTGATTTGGTTAATTTCGACTTTTACGGGAGCGACTGCCGTCTGACCTTCCAACCCCAAAGGGAAAGTCTGCGTCAGAGCCTCGTCCGTTCATAAGCAGGTGTAACGGCTAGCAGGCACGATTAGCTTAGGCCCAACGATCTTAGTGGGCCCCATACACACCAAGCGGTAGTTACAGTACTAATGTGTAATTTCCTAAAATAAATATACGTATGAGATCCTAAACATAAATACGGTATGACCTCTTATTATTACTTTTCCAAACATCGTCATTGGTAGATACGGTGAATATGATTAGTGCTGGTATATTTTTCTGGGAAGGGGAATCAACTGATTACTACGGTATTGGCCTTTACGGTGTTTATGTCCTTATTTGAATGACGTAACTCTGTGTAGATACACCTCATAAGGACAGTAATGGCTCATAGACTGTTATTGTCTAGGAAGCAACCTATTTAGGTATCACATACGGCGGTTATGGTTATCGTATCTTAAAAACTACGATACATACAGAAATTCTGACAAGTTCAGCATAATCCTTTGGTTTTCCTTATTCCGAATACGTCAAAAAGTAATTTTAGCAAAAATTGTTAGTTACGGTCCTCTTAGTTAGCACGGCAGTACTGTGGCATAAATATAATTAAATCGGTGTGTAGGTCTGTAATGCCTACCTGGTAGTTTTTTTGTTTGTTTTGGAAGGCTGCGTGGGATTGGGAATTTGCGTTTTGAAAATGCCAGCTTTGTCTACTGGCCCTATTTTTCTTATCAAAGACATCTTTTTAGATTTTTGTTCGATATTTTGTCGATATATTGACTCTAGTTTTTTATCCGCAAAAAAATCTCAAGATTTAAACAGCCAATAACTTAGTTTACTAACGTTCAGACCATTTGAGATTTTGTTCTTTTTGTGTAGTGTAGTGTGACAGTTTTAAGGTCGCTCTAAGGCTTCTAACTTGATTTACCAAATGCTGTCTAAGGTAACAACCAGAACCAACTGTTTCTGAACCATAGAGTTTTTTTTTGCCACGTACATTATCGGTTACCCATCCAGTTAATGACCGCGCGAAGCATTGCTTAAAACCACACTGACAACATAAGAAATTGATTATCATAGGTACTTAGGTAATTTATATTTTTTGAATCATAGCTTTGTTTACCTACCAAAAAAAAATACATTTAATTATAAATTATAATCAAGGTAATCATGCTAAAATGAATATTAACTGTAGGTACATGTAGCCTTTCTCGACAGGCTGTTAAAGTTTAAAAGTAGGTAGACGTAATAAATAAATAATCGATGATGCAACTTGATTCTTGAAGGGCCAATTGGTCACAGTTATTTTTAAGACCAGCTAGCCTAGCTTGACAACAAACAGTAGGTACTCGTCGTTTAAAAGAAGGAACCGATTCGACAAAATATTTCTTGTGCTGTCATGCTAGCCTAGCAGCAATGGTAGCATACGAGCACGAGAAATGCCGTGAGCGCAAAAGACCCTATGCCTTGTCTTGCTCTGGTGAGTGATGAATTGATGATAATCAACGTCACCGAAAAGTGACAAAAGCTGAGTCTACGTCTAAGGTCGTTTGTGAATACGGTTTATTGTCCATCGAATCGTTTAGTCTCGTTTTCCTAAACGACGAGGAAAAGAGACGGGACATTTTTGTCAAAATGTTTGGAGACTTCATAGCAATCAAAGTAGGTAGGTACTACAAATGAATACAAATGAATAGTGGAGAAGTAAAAGTAGGACCCCGGGCTCTCAAGAGGGATGCAACCGGGAACATCGCTCGAATGATGATGATGAGGTATTTATGGTAGGTACTTCAATAGATGACTTGTGTTTTGCAACAGGACACCTCTCCCATGCATCGTAAACTTACCCGAGAACGTTGTACTCAGCTGTAACTACCCACTTGTTGTCGAAGTATAGTGTTAATCGTTTCTCAGATCTAATTGAAATGATCTTTATTGCACAGTAGGAAGCGCTGCTGTTCATTCATTTATGATCCATTCTTTGTCTGGTAAAAGCCTTTTCTGGAATTAGGTTTTTGTTTCATTAGTTCTATATTGTTACAAAACAAAAAATCAAAAAATCGCTTCATTGTTTGGGTCGGAGGTTAAAAAGAGGACTGAACATAGAACTCTGTGATAGAACTGGACTGGTCTCAGAGGTATTATGGAGAAAGGTCGCCTAATAGTGATTTCTTTCAAACTCGTCTCTGACGGACGAGTTTCACCAGTTCCAAAGACAAACTGTTCGGGGAATCACCTCACCAACTCACACAACTTTAAAAAAGATGGATCAAAATTCGAACACCGTTGTAAGAATACCCACTATCTAGGTAATCTTAGGGGCTGAAGTTATCGGGTTAAAAATGTGGCTGTTAATTTAGTTAAGTAGCTGAACCCTAAGATTTGATGACTTTGGTGATTTCACTCATATTCATTTTAAAAAAGGTTAAAAAACAGCTCGTACATAAGTAGGTACTTAAATTTATTATTGCCGTCTATTTAGTTTAACTCTAACTTAACCTAAACATCAGTCGAAAAACCTAACCTAACTTAATTAAGTAAAATCATAATTAATAATTAATCATCCTCATCATTATCCAAATTCATTTCTACTTTAACATTACTATATTGTGATTGCAACGGATCAAAATGGCTATCATCATCGTACTGACTTAGTTCGACTTCGGCGAATAACTTAGCTAACTCTAACTTGAGCATTACTTGCTTTCTTTGAGGCAGTTTCTTGAAGGTGTCTGCGTAACTTAGAAACAGATGATCGACACCATCGTAGTTGTTAGCTTTTGAGATTAATTTGATGCGTTTTCCTTTTTCAGTGGTATTTCCAGTGTCTGATGAGTAGGAATCGTCGTCTATATTTTCCATTTGAGGTGATAAAGATCTCTTGCTTTGCACGTAAAAGTATCGGTCTAGAAAGGCCAACTGGGTCCCCCACACGTAATTCCCTGCTGTCTTAAGTTTTCCCGCTGCTGTCATTTTTTTGTGTTTCGTATACCCATCTCTTATGTTTTTCCATCTCGTTCTCATTGTTTCGGCTGTAGCTGTAACAATAAAAATGTGTTTAAATTATTGTAGGAAATATTGCAGTAAAACTCATCTTGGATTTCAAAATGTTCAATGTTTTGAATAAGTTTTAACATTTCGGGTAAGGTAAAAGTACAACACATAATAATAGGTACAAACTACAATAAAGACCACGTCACCTAATAAGTATCCAATAGTATCCATACAACAACGCAGCGTAGCATCACAAACTACACAATAGTAGGCGCTGCGAGGCGTACCAACTATATGGTAAACTGTGGTAGTATAGGTAAGTACGTGTAGCGTTGAGGGGAAGTGACATTAGTGACGTAGCAACGTACTTTGTGGTCTCACAGTTTACCTTTATAGTTGCTACGCCTCGCGGCGCTCTTATCAACACAACATTGGTACTTTTGTGGTGCACACAAAAATCCCAAACAAGATATCACCTACATTTAAGTAAATAAAGTGATAAGATACGAGATAAATACTCACTATTCTCATTAACTTGCTTCGCTATCGTTTCCCAAACTAGATTCTTGAGCTCAATGTTCTTGTAATCCTTGTGCTTGCCGTCGTACAGGAACGGGTGTGCTTTCACGCACTCGATGAGACGCTCCGTTTCCGTCGCGTTGAGGTAGTAAGTAGAATTGTCCTTGGGCATGGTCTCAGTGGTGGAAAGTAAAGGAATATTGTTCGTAAATGATAAATAAACAATGAGGCTCGGCCTCAATTCGCTGTGGCGAGTTGACTGAACGCGCTCCGCTCCGGCAGTGAACCGCCGCGTCCCCGCCACCCGTCGCCGCCCCGCCCCGCGCCGTCGCGTCGCCGCCGCGCGCTGTGTGAAACAGACACAGTGCATTGTTAACAGTCGGTCAATGCGGACTTAATAGCAAGCGGCCGATGCGTCTCTGCTTAAAGTCAAGCAAAATTTGCATGTCTGTTGTTTCTCCTCTACAGGTCTACAGGTCGTATTTTTCAACCAATTTTGATGAAACTAGTTTCTTTGAGCATATTAGTACGTAGAGTTTCTTGTCGTGCGTGAGGGATTTTTGATTGGTAGTTTATTTCTCCCACAGAGGGGGCTAGGTAATTGATATCTCCGCACTATGAGATCCGTTTTATTTTATAAAACTTATTTTTTTTACTAGATAGCACTTCAAATTAATTCTCTTAAAATTTTGTTCAAGATCCGATGAGATGAGGATTATAATTATGTTTACCTACTTATTGTTAACTATATAACCTGTGCTATAGCTTAAAGCGATAAAATACCTAATATATCAATCTTATAAAGAGAAATGCACTGACCTACCTTTTTTTTTTAAATAAATTAACTTACTGCACCCCTCCTGCGTTCACTTCCACTGTGTCCCAGCTCGCAGTGTTGACGCCACCCGCCGCGCTCGGTTCGTCGAGGCGCGCGCGGAATCGCCCGCCATCTTGTCATGTTGCTGTTTTGGCGGGAACGCGTTCACGAAATGTTGAGTTAAATTTACATTTTCGTAAATTTCGTTATAATGCGTTTACTTAAATTATTTAATTTTGATGGTAACTAAACTACCTTAATTTTTTAGACTATAGCATGAAGCTAAGTTACATACATAATTTAGGAGATTCTGCAAGCAATTCGTTCCTACTGTTATGTATTCTGTGGCAATTCTGCATGTTGATGTCATACATAATAACTTAAGGTAGATACAACAAGTTTGCACTCAGTTCTATCTATATGTAGGTAAGTTGAGGTATTACCACTAGGTAGGTATTAGGGCCTAAGTCTAAAACAAGTAAAAGACGTTTTTGTAATTTTTTTTCTTCTACAATAAACTTACTTAGACTTATATTATACTTAGCTACAATAACCCAACCGAAAAAAACGCCCGTTCATAAATCGTCAAAAGGTAGTTAGTACCTTTATCTGATTCGGAAGCAACTCGTCAAAGAATAACGGTATCATTACGCGTGATGATACTGCGTTGCGTAAGGGAAGCGATCGACCATCGGTGATGCTAAACTCACGGCAGACAGTTAGCAGCCGGACCGGTTACGGTGGCGAGACGGACTATACCTCGGAAGGCTGGCTGGGATGAGGTCACACCGAATAAAGTTATCCTACATTTTTCTTCTGTTTTCGCGATGTTGGATTGAAATTAAACTGTCTGTCACGTTATCAGTCTACTCCTGAGCAAGAGGGCTGGAAACACCTCAAAACGTAAGGTGTTGAAAAATGCAAGTAACATGATTAAAACCGGAAAAATGGGTTTAACTGTAATGTTATGTATGATATTATATAGGTACCTAACTACTTAAATGAACGAGGAGCCCCGGCATACAACAGGGTTGCCCTATTTCTTCACGTGGGTGTCGTAAAAAGCGACTAAGAGGTCTGGGGGAGACTAGAGAACTTGGAGTTCTTCCCGTGCGGTGGCGGGTAAACTGCTCGATCCCAAGGAGAGTTGATATCAGACAGTACAGGCTTGGGGTCGTAAAATCATTGCTAAATCTATTTGCAATAGATGTGTACATTAAGACTTACCGCAGACCTCGAGCTCCCGAGAAATAAGTATTTTTATGGCCGGCCAACTCGCCTTAGGACCAAGCAGTTTACCCGCCACTGCGCGGGGAGAACTCCTTAGTAACCTTTTACGACACCTACAATAACAGATGGGGTAATTCTATTCTATGCCGGGTCTACACGGCCTATACCGGGGCGGGGCTACACGGCCGGCGCGGGCGGCGCGGCCTCGTCCATCTCTTGCGTATCTTAGTTAATTGTTCGTTCGCTGCGGTGTAAGTTAGTTCTAGCCTGTCGTCCTCGCAAGGCCGTGAGCCCGCGAACGCTTGGCAGCATTGCTCTCTACGTTTTTTGTTCACGTTTTTATACACGGTACCGATAGCGGTACACCGAAGCCGTAGGTAGGTAGGTATACCACTTTTTGTGCAAAGGAATTTAAGAATATATTCAATCTAGGCTGCCGATCTGATTGGGTTTAATGGACGTTAATTTCTTTTAGTTAATCTAACTACTTAGGTGTATATTTTGTTGGTAGGCTGGGTACAGTTGGGCCAATATGATAGTTAGCTACAAAAAGTGATGTTTATATAAAAATATAAACATTTGCCTACGTCTGAATACTAAAATTGTGTTCCTAAGTCCAATGGTTAGCTCACAGGATCCAGATCAAAAATAAATAAAAATACGTCACAACTGACCTCATTCCAAGGGCCATTGTGACTATGCCAAGGTTCACATATGGATTTAAGATATCCTTTGGGCATAATGTCATGTTGATGTTGTTTCCAGCCCTGATCTGTTGCTGTTCGGGGCTGCATTTTATTATTTTTTTATTTTTTATTATTATTTTAATTAGCAAAAAAAAAAGGTAGATGCATTGTCATGCTCATGCATGACAGATATAGGTTTTATGGCACAAACATATTTGCTCTAATGTCTTTATCCAGGGAGGAAAATTTAAACTACGTTTGTATGGAGAAAGAGAATGGAGACTATCCTCTTAAGCACAACGCTGCAATGCAACGGTTAAAATGCTTAAAAATAATGTACTTAATGTCGATTTTTCTTCGGTTGTTGCGATGTTGATATGAAATTAAACTCATTTTGAATCGCCAGGCTTTGATAAATGACGCGATTAAAACCGAAAAAATAAGTTAAATTTTATAAGTAATTTTGTAAATAAGTCGGATGTTTGTCATCAACTCTGTCAATTAGATCTAAATTAGCCATTCTTGGCCGCAACCTTGTTTCGAATAAGTAAGTACGTCTAATTCATCCCATTGTCTGTCTGTATGTAGGTAAGTAGGAACAATAAACACATGGGAATTTGGCATTAATTCGATATTATATTATTTTTCAACCGACTTCAAAAAAAGAAGGAGGTACCTACCTTAATTTTTAGAGGGATGTTCACCGATTACTCGAAGACGATTTGACCGAATGAGATGATTCTTTTTTCAATTGAAAGTTCCGAGATAGTCCCTTAAAAAAATCGTGAGGATCAAGGATCTTTAGTGAGAGTAGAAAATGCACTAGAACTGATAAAATTAAAAAAAAGTTAAAGACTGTCTACAAAAAACAATGAAATTAAAAAACTTAAAAAAATTACCTCTGTAGTCTGAAGTCGGGCAGATGAATTACAGACAGAACACTACGAAATTTGTAGTCTTCTCTGTTTTTGAAGTCGGTTTTTATTTTTTTTGTTAAAACCGTCGAACAATGCAGTTGTTAATGAATCTGATACCGTTTTAATGTACGTTATTGTTATTTACAGTATGTGTTAATGAACCATTTTGTGGTTCCGTCATTTGAAATATTTAGAAAATCCTTTGGTGTGTATTGTATTGTAGTAGGTTAGGTGGGTGGGTAGGTACTACTTATTGGTGGGAACGACCTCCATATGCAATTGCTTCAGGTTCCGCCTGTGCAGCATCACAAATATATATTAACTAGCTGACCCGGCAAACGTTGTTTTGTCTTATAAATTATAGATAGTAGCCGATTCTCAGACCTACTGAATGCGCATGTGGAGTTTGGTGGAGATTGGTGAAGCCGTTTCGGAGGAGTACGGTAACTAACATTGTGACATGGAAATTTTATATATAAGAAGAAGAAGAAGATTAATTGTTAATGAATATGGTCTTAGCATTACTTTACCTTTCAAGTCTTCTTCAATGGCTCTTTCGAGCTATCCGAGAGGGAATATTATTAAGACTGGCCGCCTTCTTAGCCAAAGTAATTACTCGACTTGTCTTTTAATACGGCTATATTAGGCAATGATCTGTTTTCCCACAGGTCTTGATATAAAACGAATCGTCCTTGACGCACCACCCCATAGGGCTATCATATTTCGTGGTACACCACAAATTCGGCGCCCCATTACCTTGGTGAGAATATTTGGAAGCCCTAGGTATATTGTAACTTAGTTAGATAAATGTAGTTTCATCAACCTCGAAAATGTTCCATAATCTATATTAAAGTCTTACTGATTGACTGACTGACTGAACTATACTAACGCACAGCCTAAACCGCAGATTCTAGTAACATGAAATTTGGAAAGATTGTTCTTTTGGGTGTGTGTGTAGGTTTCTACTATCCACTAAGAAAGGATTTTACGAAATTTACACGGGATCAGGAAATACGAGTGATACCGCGGGACGCTGCTAGTCATCATAATTAATAATCGAAATATAAAAAAGGTTATTATTATTACTTATTAGAGATGCGCCGAGTACTCTGCCGAGTACTCGTTACTCGGGTACTCGGCAGTTTTTTACTACTCGCACTCGGCCTCGGTACTCGGTTCATGAGCCGAGTAACTCGGATATATATAGATATATATATCTGTGTAGGATTTCATCTGTGTACTGCTTTAGCTTCTTAACTAAGTGTGAAAGTTCGTGTATTTGTTTGTTCCTCTTTCACGCTCAAACGGGTCGACCAATTTAGATGAAATTTAACACAAAGGTAAAGAGCTAAAGAACTTTATATCGACACATAAGCTGGTAAAGTGGCAAGCGTCTAACTCTCCTGAAGATCCTGAAGAGACAGACAGCACCACTGACAGCCATTGTACGATAAGTTAGAAACGTTTGAGGGACAGAAGCTTATTTATAAATAGACATGTTCTGGGATCAAAGCGGCGCAGGATATATCCATGTGCCGCAGTGTTAAAAATCCCCATGGCAACCTGCTATACGAGGACCTCGTGGTGAAGGAGAGATGACGCTCATATTCCCACGAGCTGCTAAATAAGCAGTATAAAGAGGTGCAGACACCGGAACTCCTTCCGAATCAAGGACTTCTGCCACTGATTACGCCTGATAAGGGGTTGCTGTACCGTCAGGTTACTCCCAAGAGCAATCGTCAGGGATCTGTTTTAGACAGATCGTGTCCTCAAGCGCTAGTTCGGTCTTCTTAAAGGACCCGCTATCTACACGCCCAAAGTGGCTATGGCCACTTTGTCCATGTAGATAGCACACCTGTGTAGACGGTCATATGGTCAAACGGACAGACCAGTTTAAGTACTTGGGATTTGTGCTTCCTGCGTCCGGCGACATCGGTTGCTACGTCAAGTCTCGTGTTTCGGCAGCTTAGGCTAAGTGTTGAGAGGCAACTGGTATCGTCTGCGACCCCAAAATACCGGTTGAACTAAGAGGAACAAGTGTATAAAACGATCACTAGACCTGTCCTTTCGTACGATAGTGATAGTGGCCAGTGCTTGAGCGACATAAGCAGGAGCTGCGTTTCACGAAGATGAAAATGCTGCGCTGGATATGTGGAGTGACTCCGGCATCAGGGGCAGCCTTCATGCCCGAGAAGAATGGCCAATGACCATGCAAGAATATTTGTTCCCTACGTAACTAGCCAGACCAGCAGATTGGGAAGATTCAAGAAAGGCTGGCTTGACGGCGAGAGAGCAGATATGCGTGCAAATGGCCTCACTACACGGGATGCCAAAGATCGTGCGAAGTAGAGACGTAAAAGTAGGATAGCGGACTCCGGGCTCCCGAGAGTGTTGATGATGAGATGTTCCCATCAGGAACATCGCTCGGATGATGATGATGATGATGAACCGCGGGCGCAGCTAGTAAAGAAGAAAACCTGCTTGCTTCGAGTCGCCTCGCCTGTCGCGCGTCGGCTGGAGCGCGTTGCAATTTGTTTTCGCGGTTATTTCATAAACCGAGTAACTCGGCAGAGTACTCGACTCGGTAAATTTTGAACCGAGTAATACTCGGTACTCGGTTACTCGGTAAAACTGGTACTCGGCGCATCACTATTACTTATTATAACTTTGATAGGCGCTTGACACGAGTTAAAATTAACTACGAATTCTTCGCGTACAAAGAATGCGGCAAATAAATTACAATAATTAAGATATTCTGAGTTTAATATATGGTTATTTAATACATTAGATGCGCTCTTAATATTCATAGATAGATAGTTCTAGCGAAGTTAACGAGGCGCCTTTCCTGTCGATTTATAAAATTCCGATTTTGAGACGAACTCAGACGGATACCTATCTACCTACAAGGTACCTATCTGATAACCGGGCAGACAGACGCCTAAAATGGATTGATTTAAGTATTGATCCCATTCTTTTACCCGACTGCGCGACGCAAAGAAGGGTAATGTGTTTATCAGACTATGTGTGTTTGTTTGTTTGTTTGTATGTTTGTTCCTATGTGGCGCTCTAGAGGCCAAACAGATGGGCCGATTTTGATGATTCGCACGTCAATCGTTTTAATCCTGGGAGTGTCACTGAAGACATGACTGTTATCAAAATTCAAAATGGCGACCACCAGCCCACATATTGTAAAAACGAAAAAAAGAAAAATTGACTGAGTATGTCGAGTGGGGTATCGTCGAATAGGTATTTAAAAATCATTATTAGGTTTCCTTGATCATTTTTAATTTAGTTAAACTATTTGTTGAGAAGTGTAAACTCTAAAACGAGGAATTTCAATAATAAGGAAGGATCTATGTCTTATCCATATCCAAGTTGTTCCCGATTGCATCCATCTCAACGTCCCGGGGTCCGATTAAACACAGTACGTAAGTCTTATTGACCAATACATACAGGAAATAGATTTGGTAATGATTTTACCCCCGGCCGTCTGCCTAGTATCAACCCTCCTTTGGTATACCTATAGTATACCCGCGTGGAGAACTCCAGGTTCGCCAATCTCCCCTAGATTCTTAAGTCGCCTTTTACGACACCCACAGGCAGAGATAGGGTAGCCAGCTCTATGCCGGGGCTACACGGCTAAGTAAGTATGAACTAGGTACCTATGTCTGTACGTGGCCATTACTAAACGAAATCCACCCCTTATTCAACCCCAAATAAAATTGCCTTACCTATATCGTAAATAAACACGTTTTTCAGTAGGTACTAAGTTACTTTTCGGATTAACTCAGACTAAAGACTAGAAATATCGGCCGATACCTACCTAGTTGTTTTCGTAGCAATTGTCCGGTGTCCGGCCTTTAAGGAAAAAGAGTCGGAGCTGGGGCATTTTTTACCTACCCATGCCATGACCACTCGAAGACTTCAAATTAAAATCACTAGAAAATATCTGCACTAGTGAACAGATATTTTCTAGTTGAGCGTGCTACATCTTAGACCACTTTACCATCTGGTGAGATAGTGGTAGAAACGTACCCTACGTTTCGAAATCTTTACAGACCTCTTAATCTCCTCTCTCCTCATTGATGAAATGCTAAAAATAATAAAACAACACGAATAAAAGTTAGTTTAATTTCAATCCAACATAGCTGAAACAGAAGAAACATTTATAAAAAAAACTGATTATAAAATTGTCTCTTTTGCCCCTACAAGTTTGATGGTCGGAGAACTATCGACCGACTAAAATCCTTGTGTGAGTGTGTTGCCCTAATTTAACCGTTGCCTGTAAACGGCGCCTATCCGTGAAATGTCCCGAAATACCCGGCAATTATGAGTAGGTAACAAGATCGCTAAATATATGTAGTTCGTTGAGAAGAAGTAAGTAGGTACGTGACTATGCGTGCGCGCAGGGGTTCGCTGTATGAAATATTGCCGGTTTATTTCTTCCTGCGCTTCCGGATATGTAGGGTGGTTACTAATCTTCGAATTATTAAGGATATTTCCTTAAAAATTGAGTGTCTACAATAATTTTTGATTTCTGTGGATATGTTCAATGTGCACCCAAAAATTACTGAACCGATTTTAATAAAATTATTTCTGCGACTTCATCGTGGGATCACCGTGCATCAAAGATACTCTTGTAACATTCAAAGCATGCCGATTGATGAGGTTGCTTTATTTATTTTGAGGGGCACAGGTTCGAATCCTGTCACGGAAGGATTTTTGATGATGCATTTCTTAATTTAAAATATTTCTAGTAAAAATGCCTCAAACTTAAAAACAACAAAACAAACACTTTCTTTTCTATTAAAATAAATACGAGTATGTTTCTAGTAACTGTGGTCACCCTTCCTCTCCAGGTGGTAGTATTACAGCGCACGCGCACCGCTTGCTCTCTATTTTCAGAGCAATTTCGAAAACGCGCAGATTCCACTAGGTCGGATTTCAAACGAACATCGGACTCCTCGTATTTCAATACAGTGATTGTCTTTTGCACTCCGACCAACACGCGTATATCCTTTTCCGTGTTCAATAACATTTTGGGAACTAAAAATAATATTAAATCCGGGATCTAGATTGCTTAAAATTAAATGTCTATTAGTGAATGTTAAACGTAGGTACCTATATACACTGATAGACAAGAATTTAAGAGAAATGTTTTACAAGAAGAAATTTATCATCAAAAATTCTCCCATGACAGAAATCGAACCCGTGCCCCTGGATTGCCGCTTGCCGGGCGAGCGCGCTACCCCTGTGCCACACGTGAACCCACATGACATGGTGAATTTACGATTATGATCTCTCCTTATTTTGCAATTAAAAGCATATTAGGTAGATCTTAATAACCTACAAAATATTAGATCGATTAAACATGGAATATTATTAATGGTTTGTTATCTTGACATTATTTACCACACGTCAGGGAAGAAGCAACGCTTTTGACTCATCAACAGACTCGTCATAACAATTCAGGTCAGGCAGTAAATGTTACTACATTGTTACCTGTTAGTAGTCTGCAATCCTTTACCCACACCTATACTGTTTGTTAATAATTTGCCATTTCTGTGTTGTGTTTGTATAGGTATATGGTAAACTGGGCCTACGCTTCGCAGATGTAACATCTGCCTAAATACTGTTGAGAATAATGACCTGCTTAGGGGGCGTCCATAAATTACGTGAGGTGTTTTTTGACATTTTCTTCCCCTCCCCCCCTCCCTGGTGAGATGTCGTGAGATTTTATTCAACCCCCTCCCCCATCCTCCAATCTCACGTGAGATTTTTCAAAATGTGGGTTTCTTACGTAAACGCGTTGGATTGTTATTGTAAAAAGAAAAAAAAATTGTGTGTGTACAATCTGGATTAAATGGACCAAAATAGTATAATTTTTTTTTGTTTCAATCAGAAAAAAAAATGCGTGATATTTGCCGAGACCCCCCCCCCCCCCCCCAACGTAAGATTAGATGAGATTTGACTCGACCCCCTCCCCCCCTTAAACACCTCACGTAATTTATGGACGCCCCCTTAGCTTAGATATTGCTAAAGTATCCAACCTACTGTAGGTAGATTTAGGGTGAACATTTTGTTTAATTGTTACATTTTGATAATATGCGTCTATATGCGTTGAAAATTCTCTTTGATAGTGATTTCTGATGCTGTTGCGTGGGACAGATTATTATAATCTCACTTTTATAACAAATGCGAAAGTTTACATGTTTGTTTCTTTGAATAGTGTTTTAATCACGTAAAAACTACTGAACCGATTGCAATGAAACTTGCTTGCTGGAGATCTGGTTTAACACAAGCTTTTTACCCCAATATTCCCGCGTGATCGGGGCTTACGCGTACGTTTTGCATACCTACCTAGGTACTCGTTTACATTTAATGACGCTCGAAGAAACTATTAAGCATATAAATGTTGCTCTTTTGATAATTATGTCTCGAATGCTTTAGGTTGGTATAGTTAGTCAACTACATAGCATATATGTACGTAGGTACCTATAGCTGACCATTTCTTCTGGAACCCAGAAAACTATTATAAAATCGCAATCGCATAATCAAACGCAGAACCGAAAAATCGCAAATCGTGAAATCTAAATCGGAAACACAGCATGTGTGTTTTCACCAGTCCAAGGGTTCCGATATGATGTTAGCTGTGCAATTGAGCCTAATTATTTCAGCTACGTTTATAAATACAGGTCTGTAATTCTACAAATTCCTACACCAAAATAGAAGCAGGTTGATCAATGTTGTAAAACAACAGCGTGAACCGCAGGATGTTGTGGTCCCGATGATGTTGTTGTTACATCAACATGGCTAAGATATTTTGGTTGCGATTGTTGTGTAAACAGTTCCCGTCTCGCGATCGACGGTTTTCCAGATTTATGGCTTTTAAATAGGACCTTGATGATGTACTGTGGTGGATATCTACTTTTGGAGTTGAAAAAAAAACGGTCCAGTGCAAGTCGGTCTCGCGCACAAAGGGACGCGCACTTCATACTATTATCACAAAAAAACACTTTTGTTGTAGGGGACCCTATTTAAATATCTATTTTGATAGCGACAATAGAAATTAGATTATCTGTGACAATTTCAACTGCCTCGCTATCACAGTTCATGCATGAGATATAGCCTAGTGAAGTGACAGAAAGACGGACAGTGGAGTCTTAGTAAAAGGGTCCCGTTTTTAGTCAATTGGTTTTTGGCGTAAGTCACACATACATCCGTGGAACATCGGGATAAAAAATAGCTTATGGAATTTCAGGTCTCCGGCTATCCACATAAATTTTACATGAAGGCGCAACAAACACATACACATAGTCACAAACCTTCACCTTTATAATTACAATAGTATTGGATTAATAGGATGACCGGCTATTAATGAATGTTAGGTAGGCTTGTAGGCAGGTCGATTTAGTGCCCCATACATAAACATTAAAAGATAAGCTAACTCCCAAAAACCCGTAAGGCACCTATAATAAATTAGTTAACATTTGATTAGCACAACAAAGCAGTTAGTAACCTAATTTGTAGTTATTATAACTTATCGTAACATAACGGTGCATAACTTTTAAATCGTAGGCGATAATGGCGCCATTCCCCTGACGTGTGGGAGAGCCCTTCGTTTACAACCATTCACATTCGGTAACTGTCGATGTGTTTTTGTTTTTGTACTACCCACGTCTCCAATTGCAACATTCATTTAGTACCTTTTAAACCAGGTTGATTGATTATACTCGTAGTAGATTTACTTTTGTTGTTGGTAAGAATGAGCTAAATATCTATTCAATACTGGCGTCAGAGTTCGCTTTACTTGTTTAATTTGAACTCGTTATGAATTTCTTTTCTCTTCTTGCCTTCGAGCCACGAAGACCCCATTACTCCTGCCATCACATTAAACATCTGCCGATGTAAAGTCCTTTTCCTTCATGAGGTGTGCATTGTTATGGCCCTGGCCTATTGTAGTAGGCGCACCATAAAGAACGGGCCCCTATAAATAAGCTCTACATTGGGTAAAAATATGAGTGGAAATGTGAGGTAGAGAAACCATTTAATAAAGCTTGTGCTCTTTCTGGCCAAATTAATTTAAAAAAATAGCCCAAAATGAATTAACCGAAAGTTGCCATTTACAAAACAATAGAGCACTAACTAATGGCGTCAGAGAATAAAAATATAAATTGCTAATTGCCAGTTCTGAAACTGCTTCGAACAATGAGCAATAAACTATTTTTTTTTTACCAAATTACAATGCGTTTTTTATAGTCTTCTCGAATAAATCATAAAGACCTACTTGAGCGCAAGAGGCAAAATAATTACATAAACTGGTATTATTTATTACCCGATAGAATTATCTCGGCACCACGCTGGGATGTGGCTCTGGCTACCCCTCCTAGCACACCCCTGACAACCCCATGCACTCCCTAGGTTGACATATTCCACATACAAATGATGTGACGTCTTCGAGGCAGGTGCCGAGATATTTAAATCGAGTAACGATAACCAGACAACGCCCCGTGGCTTCTAGCCAGCCAGGCTTTCGGAACCGACCTAAGGGCCAAGATGGTCCAAAGGCCTGCAGTCCAAGCAAGTCCCTTCAACCAAAACGGCGGAACCAATCGCCGAAATTGGGCGTCGAACTTCCAGTTGCTGTCGAGGACCAACACCAAACTCGGTTGTATCACAGATCCGGCTATGGTTTTAGACATATAATTATATTTATGAAATTACACGGCAATACCTAAGCCAAGAATAGTGAACATAATAATAAAACGTAAAAAGAACACAGTAGTTGCGCAGACGCCGCGATAAGATGCAATCTCAAGATGGCAGACAATGGCGTAGGTTGCATATTCAAACCAATTAGGTATATTTTGTCTTGTACATAAATATAATTAATTTGTATTATTTTTATTCGCTAATTAATCGTCAAGGTCTTTTGTATCAAAATAAGCGCAAACAATTGGAATAACGAACGTCGTGGGAACGTTTTGGAATTTGAAACTAAACTAACTTGTAATTATTTCTAACGATACAAAATACAAGTTTAGTAGAACAATCGGCAGACAACACAGGTTTTCAAACGAACAGTGAAAAGGTTGATTAGTTTTCGTATTTTACAAATAGTAAATCTTCATAACATAACATTCTAAATAGGTAAATAAATAATAAATATTGCAAGACGTTGCACACGGCGCGACGTAATATCTAGCCCCAAATTTAGCAACCAGGCTTGTACTATGGGTACTAGACACGGATATACCTACTACATAATAATACTTTTTGGTACGTTATACATTGTGTATGATACATATAGAAAAAAAACACCTAGAACCAGAAATAAGAAATAACCAAATATTTTTTGGTCAGCATAAATAAATATTTGTTCGCGGCAGGAATCATATACGCAACCTTCTGCGTTGCAGCCGGGTAGGTATTATCTCGACCAAGAAGACTTACAAGAAAGAAAGAAAACTTCGCAATTGCGCCTAAATTGAAAGAATCCCTAGTTCTCTGAACCAAGCCAGAACACACAGAGTTCAAGATACTGGTCCTATTAATGTGGGAACTACCGTGACCATCAGGTACGGCACAGGGTCGCTCCGGCGTGACCGATTCTTACATTTGTGCTACGATAAACACTTTAAAGTTAAAAAAATTGCATGAACACCAACCATCCTCAAATATCTCACTCAGACTGAACTCAGGGATTGCATATTTAAGAGTAACATGGGCTACGTTTTATTAGGGTTCCGTAGCCAAATGGCAAAAAACGGAACCCTTATAGATTCGTCATGTCTGTCTGTCTGTCCGTCTGTCCGGCCGTCCGTATGTCACAGCCACTTTTCTCCGAAACTATAAGAGCTATACTGTTGAAACTTGTTAAGTAGACGTATTCTGTGAACCGCATTAAGATTTTCCCACAAAATTAGTTTTTGTTTTTGTTGTTATTTATTTACGTTTTATCTATCACGATACTGTCACGGTATCGGGCTTGTATCTAATACTAGCTGTGTCCCGCGGTTTTAGTCTCATAAGTCCGGATCCCGTATTTATTTTTTAAATCCTCTCTGATCGGATGTCTACATCATATAAAGAAGAAACTCTGCAAATTTCAGCTCTCTACTATCAGGGGTTTAGGCTATGCGTTGATAGATCAATCAGTCAGTCACTCGGGACAAAGCATTTTATAGATATAGATAGATGGATGAAAATAGGTATGATATAAAATATAAATTGATCCTTTAGGAGTTTGTTCCGAAGTGCGTACCTAAACGTAAGATCGGGTGAATCTTGTTTCACAAAACTTAGTGATCAAAGCATAGCGAGTCCACTATCATGGACTCGCTATGCAAGTTGTCTACTATGAAATAGATTTCAACTTAAAACGTTACACACACAATTCTGTACAATCATTATAGTAACTTCAAACTTTGATTTTTAATTCGAATTAAGCCATTTACTATCTTCCGTAGACGCATCAAATCCCATCTTCACAGTTCAAAAAACTTAATTTACAGATTGTTCGAAATTTATTACCCAATTTCGAGTTCACAAGTATACCGCCATAATAAACCGGCGTTTATTCTAATGGGGTTTTAACTAGTACGATCATTGGCAGCTAATTCCCATATAAGAACCTTTAGTTCACACGCAGAACTTAAACTAAAAGGTCGGCCGATAGCACCATAAAATAAATAAGTAAAATATAATTCAGTTATCCTATACCTACTGATTATTTTGCATTTTCAATGATTTGAGCGGACTTGGGAGTGGCATCCATTATTCCGTCAAAAACATAAGTAACAAAATATGTTAGCATAACAAAATATTAGGTACCTATATATAATATTATGTACATTCAGTACAAAAGCACCCTAAAAAGGGCGAGAGGCTTTGCCCAGCAGACCTTAACTTTACTTTATGTTGTTTTAACCAATTTATCGTTTTTTAACAAATATGTAAATCGTTTTCAAATGTTGGGAAACCAACATAATACGCCAACATCTACGAGTAGGTATATTTGCTTGTCCATTGAGGTCGTATGTCCCCCTTATTATTCTTTTTTCGTGTGATGGTGTGGCTCATGTAGTGTTAGAGTTTTCAGGTCGGTCGCCCTCTAAGGCCTGTGACTGGACCTGACGACTGTTGTGAGAAATAACAACCGGTATCAACTGGTTAGCGTGTTTTCCGAATCACGAAGGAGCTTGACAAAATTATTTGATTTCGGATGTCCCCCGAAAACGTAGCCCAACAAATAGTGTCATCTGCGCTATTGAACGATATGAAATCCGCAGTCTGCGCCGCCCTTGATGCCGTCTTCCGCAGTTCTTAGCAAGTTAACTCACGTGGTGAGCGTTTCCCTTTCCGAAACTCACTCGAAGGTCAGAGACACGGGATGTTCGTTCGAATCTTTTAGATTCGAACGAACATCCCTAATAATGCTGGTGCTTTGATTTTATAAAGTACTAGCTGAGTCCCGCGGTTTCACCCGCGTAAGTCCCGATCCTGTGGGAATATTGGGATCAAAAGTAGCCTTTAGCCTTCCTCAATAAATGGACTATCCAATGCCGAAAGAATTTTTCAAATCGGACCAGTGGTTCCTGAGATTAGCGCGTTCAAACAAACAAACAAACTCTTCCGCTTTATAATAGTAATAGATACCGTACTTAGTGTATACCAGCTAGCTGTGTAGAATGATGTCTGTAGTTTGGATTTATGTTTGCCTATTCCTCTTTTTCTACTTCACCACTAATTGCAAGCGAAGTATAGACCCTTAAAGCCGGGTACTCACTGGCGAGCTGTAACCGTAACCTCCCCTCGTTACTGTATCTGTAACAGGTTCTAGTGTGTTTACGTACCTTTTTTATTCGCGGTAAATTCGCCAATTGTCTCAGCTCTCTGTGAGTCGCTCGTTACAGGCTCGCGAACCACGCACCTACCTACTCACACGTACTATTTTTTTTACTTAGAGTACAGTACATATTATTATGCAACGGTTACGATAAAAGCTCGCAAGTGGGTACCCGGATTAACATCTTGTAATTTGGTTTCACATATTAGATTTTGGCGATTTAAATTTAAATTCACCTGCCTGTAAAGTAAGTGGATAGCTTTCGAAACGTCAGGATTTTTAGGGTTCCTTATTAGATTACTTTCTTGTCTATCTGTATTCTATCTGTTTTGTTATAGATCTTGTTATGATTTAAATCCTTGCAAGTTTCACAGAACGGGACATTGCTAATTAGATATAGATACCTTACATAAGTTCTTTGTTTTGGTCGGTGTTATATGGTAGATACCATAAACCACGGAGTCACAGACCGGAGCACACCGGTCACAGGCCACAGAGCAAGCACAATGAGCTGCGCATACGCACCACGCACAAATAATTGCCACTAAGACTCGGGAACTTAATCTGGATTCAATTTGTACGCAGCTGCTTTTAGTTTTTGTTCGAATGATCTCAAACACTGTATTATTGTTATTGTATTGTATGATACAGGCATTACAAATTAAATTACTTGCGTGGTTAAGTAAACGTAGAGCAGCTTTTTAAACTGTATTTTTACTGTTTTTGTGTTACTCGGTAATTTATGGAGCTTATTGTATTTAATTATTAGCTGCGTTCCGCGGTTTCACCCGCGTAAGTCCCGATCCCGTGAGAATATATAAGCCTATGTTACTCAGGGTGAATGTAGCTGTCTAATGATGAATTTTTGAAATCGGTTCAGTAGTTTTTGAGTTTATTAATAACAAACAGAGGAAAGATTTGTATTTTTGTGTGTGTCTGTAACACACACAAAAATACAAATCTTTCCTCTTTCTAATATTAGTGTAGATTAAAAAATATGCTATTCCCACATATATTGCTCCCGGTAGGATTTGAACCACAACCTGCGGATTACCAGCCTTCAGCGCTTCCACTGCATCACGAGGCCTCATGACGCAGTGGTAGCGTTGAAGGCTGAAACTATGGCCCTCGCGAGGGCTCAAAGCTCGAGAACTCGAAGCTTGAATGTTAAATTCTGCTTAAATACAACTTTCATTATTATTTTATTTACATACTAGCAGTGCCCCGTGGTTTTACCCTCGTGAGTCCCGATCCCATGGGAATTTAGGGATAAAATGTAGCCTCTGTAGTTTTACTGGTTTTCAGCTATCTAGTTTCATCGCAATCAGTTCAGCAGTTTTTGCATGAAGGAGCAACAAACAAACTCATTGACACAAACTGTCATCTTTACCTTTATAATAATACTAGCAGCTCCCCGCGGTTTCACCCGCATAAGTCCCGATCCCGTGGGAATATCGGGATCAAAAGTAGCCTATAGCCTTCCTCAATAAATGGACTATCCAACCCCGAAAGAATTTTTCAAATCGGACCAGTGGTTCCTGAGATTAGCGCGTTCAAACAAACAAAAAAACAAACAAACAAACTCTTCCGCTTTATAATAGTAATAGATTTAGTAGGAAATACATTTAAATTTAAAATAGTAACTAAGGGAGAAACATGCATACAACATCACCTATGTACCTACATATTCCATTTGCAATAACTTTATAACGATGTATTTCCTCGCTGAATGCCATCTCTGTGAAAGAACCCAAGATATTCCTTCTCAATTAGCTTTCCCACGTTCCTACAATCAATTAAAAGCCATTTTAATTATTTTCTAGATATTAAGCGTGTAAACTTTGGGTTTAAGACTGGCTTTAAAACCGGGATGCGATGGTCGGTAACACTATCTCATCTGGAACTCTGGTGGTGGGTCCCGGGGCGGTTTGGGCGGTGTTGGGCGGGTTGTGTGTTTGTGGATGAGATAGTGTTTTAAGTAATTTTTTTTTAATGTTTATTATTTTGTATATTATAACTTATTTGAACAAATAGACAGAGTTACTTTCGCTCTTGTAATGCTAGTAAGGATTATTATAGTAGTAAGTAATAGATTGTTGCTCCAGTTCCACTTTTCTTCAATAATATTATATATGCGACAATGTAAATCACATGATTACTGCAAAAAAAATATACAAAAAAAAACCCCATGAGTTTCTTGTGTCTTCTTCTCATGTCATGGAGGTCGCGATCCGAAGACATAGTAGAGTAGATTAAATAAAAAAAAAATGACATGTCAAAGAGATATCTTGCTAATATCCGAATGAATAAACGTACTTTGATTTTGATTTTGATTTGATTTTACTAAGTTGAGACTATTAGACGGTGGTGGTGATGGTGAGGAAATAGACTGAAAGTTGTAAGTCAGCCGCGATTTAGCTGGTGTCTTATCTCCGCCAATGCCTAGAATTGACGGTGACGTAAAAAGCCTCCCATAATTGTTTTAAACCCATATCTAGTGGCAAAAATTACAATTTTATTAACTGGTGCCTGTCTTTAGTCAGCCCTTTTAGGTCATATTCGAGGGAACTGCATTCAAATACACTTTATCTTATTACAACTTGCCATCGGTCAAATGTACAACAACCTATGTTGAGGTGGACAAAACGTATCGACCATCCAAACTTAATAAGAACATAGAGTAGGCCGACAGATAGCAAATTGTGCTTACGTATAGAATTATAAAGATATTAATGTGATCACCACCGTGACGGAGTATCAAGGATGGACACAATAATAGAGCTGAATTTGAGATCCTTGTTATATTAAAAAAAACAGATAATCGAATATTTATTTAAAAGAAAGAAAGTTACACTATTTATAACTCAAAAACAGCTGAACCGATTTGGCTGAAAATTGTGGTTGGGGAGGTGGTTTAGAACTAAGGCTCGCTCGGCGCTGTGCTATACTTTCTGTATAGTGTATGTACTTATTCTTATAGCTTTAATTAGTAAGATGTGTCGCGTTGAAGTCTTTAAGAGGGTGGGTACTGTTACCATTTCCATACAAACTATTAATTTATGTAGGTACCTGGTACAGTTATTTCTAAAAAAAAAAAAAAAAAAAAAAAAAGGTTTTGTCTATTGTTGTGATTATTTTTTTATTTTAATTGATTCCACAATGTTTCGTGTTTTTTATTTTTATTTTCATTAACATTTTATTTTATTTGTAAGTAATCTAACATTGATATGACGTATAATTTTGAATGAATTGTTTTGATAAAATTAATGTAATGAGTAATGACATTTTGACATGATCTTTAGAATTGTAACTTTTTATTAATATTAATATTCGTATGCCGGAGGATCCGGCGAAGTACGGCACCACTCTATTTGTATACAACAACTATGTAACCTACTTCAGACGAATAAATTTCATTTCATTTCATTTCATTTCATTTACAAACATATTACCAAAATAGAACTATGAAAAATTTAGTTTCTGCCTTAATATCTATATTATTCGGATTAAGATTTAACTTTTTTAGGGAGGGCCTCCACCACAAGGTTTTCCAAAACATTCATTCGAAATGAAATAAAACGAAGAAACTTTTTTCATTTTTACAGCGTGGAAAAATGAAAAAAAAGTTTCTCCGTTTTATTTCATTTCGAATGAATATTTTGGAAAACCTTGTGGTGGGGCCCTATAAAAATAAAATCTTAATCCGAATAATATCGATATTAAGGTAGAGAACTAAATTTTTCATAATTTATTTTGGTATTGTTTGTATGGAAATGGTAACAGTACCCACGTTCTTAAGAAATGTACTTACTTACTTATGAGTAGTCTCCTTGTGACCGCGCTCGGCGTATAGCGAGACGAAGAATTAGTATATTTTAGGTTTTTAATTTTCTACGGAACCGTTTCTTGATTTATATCTGGGTGGGGTAAGGAAATAAGTATCCCGGAAGCTTAAATCGATTTCAAAATTCATTATTTTGTAATCTGCTCTATGCACACTATAGGTAGGTACACAATATACTTGAAACAAACTATTATTTCTACAATTTTAATTAGTGTTAACTAGTTTAATGACAGTGAATTAGGATGTTCGTGATCAGGCGCTGTTAACAAATGTATTGAACCTAGGCAACACTGATGGAAGCTCTATCTATACCCATATATTGGTACTAAGTTGGCATCGCAGAACGATATAATACCTTAAAATCGATGTAGATGGCACAGTACACAGTAGTTCCTTTGGTGTATTGTGTAGATGGCGTGGAAAAACCATAAACACACCGACTAATTTATGTAGATTGCCATGTTATCCAAAGTCTCCGAACATTGGAGTTTATTTCCTATTGATTTTGTAATAAATTTAATGATTTGTTAATTGACTATATAAAATATGTATAATTTAAGAAATTAACCGTTATATTATACAATAGCTGCAAGTAAATATAATATTTGATATTTGAAAAGAAGAAAAAACAGCGGACTATCTGGACCAATTTAAATTTACTGTGAAATATGAAGCTTATGTTAATGGCAACACGGGAAAGTCATAATAGTCCGGGCGGCGGCTGCAAAATATCAACCTCATCGAATAACTGAAAAATATCACTTTCCACGAAAAAAAGACCTAAACAAAATAAGAAAAAAATTGGTCTGCCGGGGTACAGCTTGGGGGTCCTTCGCAGTGAATTAAAATATGGTCCACCTTGGACCATCATTTTATCTCATGTGGCGAACGAAACCTTCTTCTTGGCTTTAGAATTAATTAATAGAGTCTAAAAAATCATGTCGTCCGAGACCGGTGTTGGAGGGTTCCGCAGACCAACCAATTTTACGAGTCCGGTCGGGAGGTCCATTTTACCTCAGTAACCGAGTTACCGGATGAAACTAAGTTTTTCTAGTGGCTAAAATTATGCTCTTTAAATATAAGTTGGTCTGCCATCTCGCAACCTGGTAGTTGACCGACATCCACGATCTTTGTGCGAGAGCGCAGTTCTGTGTTTCGGATTTTGTCCATTAATTTGACACTCAAAATACTGCGCTCCATCGCTCGCTGGCAAACCCCGAGGCTGGTCTTCTGTGAGTACGTGTCTTGTCCGGGTTGGTTCCGGACGAGAATAGGCCAACCCCAACTCTTCATACTAGGGTGTCGTAGAAGGCGACTGATGGTTCTCACGTATTACGATCTCATATGGACTTGGCCCGAACCGGCAGGTTATCCTTTTGAACGATTGTATCTGTTCTGGCCATTGATTAAGGAATGTCATTAACTCTAGATAGATTGATGTTGTCATCACCGATAAGACATGAAACTATCGGCACTGCCAATTTAAGAAAATTGCACTTTTTAGTGCAGCCACAAATTGGCGCGCCGTAGGGTTAACGTTGGACCCACAGTTCGATCTTATTGTTCCAAATAAGTTTTCTAAAGGGTCTTGTTGCAGAGCTCTCGTGGACATGGATTTAATTTCGACATGCTTTGTTGTAATATTATGGAATAAATGCTTAATAGCATTTATAGTCCATGTCCACCCATTAATGGACGGCGGTGGCGCTCTTTGGCATCCTATCAATTTTAATGATATAAAATATCTTCATTTCTCCAATCGAACCACGATGTCTTGTTGCACATCTGCCAATGTCGTATTTATAGCACGACATTGGCAGATGTGCAACAAGACATCGTAGTTCGATGCATGGACAAAAAAAGAAATGAGACTCCGCTTGGCACATTTTCTAAGGACTTGCTTTAGAGAAATGTATGGAAAAGACAGATTCGAATTTTGAAAACTCTTTGCACACTAGCGTGCAAAATTCACACAGAAATCTGCGTGCAAAACGATTTTTTCCGAAGTTGTGAGGTGAGAAGTATATGTAAAACTGGGTTCTCTTCTCACGGTGCGAGATATCACGAGATAATGAATGATACTTCTAGTCTAAGGTAGCTTGAATATCTCGTATCACTAAACCAGAGCCCTTCACTACGCTCAGAGTTCAATATGACTCCTTTGACATGAGGCATGACTTAGTATCTCGGTTATCTACCATGAAATGTTCATAAAAAATATTTTTCCTCAATTAAATACGCTGTTCACAATATATTCAATATTTTTACTATAAAAACATTTAATATTCTGTAACACCTCTGTGTAAATCGTTTAGCTAGTTATCTAGCATAAAGATTTATTTATGATAAAAACTGCTAGTCCTATCACTGTAATACCTAAAGGTGAAACTATTTTTTTAAATTATTTATTGCAATATTTATATAGGTCAATATTTATATAGATAGTAAGTTCTTAAAATTAAATGAATCTAGTAAGATTAGGTACATTTTTTACTAAAATAACAGAAATGCTATCTGTTATAGGTAGGTATATATTATTTCTTACTAGGAATAAATGAATTCGCAAACAAATCTATTTTAATTTAACTCTTTACATTCCTCCCTAGAAATAGGTATTTCGATCTGATTTAAAATCAAGATTTTTTACATTTGAAATAGAAAAAATCTTGAAAAATCAAGAAAAAATATTAATGGTTAAAACTGAACTTTCGAAGGTCGGTTGTAGCGACGCTGATAAGAGGTGGTTTTGGGATAAACTCGGCGAGGTCCTTGGGGCTATCTCGTTGTCACAGGGAATCGTTTTGGGTGGTGATCTGCACGGTCATGTGGGTGAAATGGGGGTGGAATTTGAACGTGTTCATGGAGGCTACGGATATTATGAGGAAGGGAAAAAAATCCTACGTAGGTACGTGTGCCATTGCCGACCTGGAACTCGTGAACATACCTTTCTAGAACCTTTCGAATTATTTAATTCGGACATTTCATTCAAAAGATATTGGTGTATGTAGGTACCTATTGGTTCCCGACATATTTTTTCAACTTCATTAAAAAATAATATTAGGGGTTCCTACGTCAAGTTAGTACTGTTGTTTGTACCTTTATTATTCCTTATTGGAATCACTCTTAACTCTTACTAAAGGGCGCCAAGGAGATATTTGCACACGGGCGCTACATGAGCTAGAGACGCCCCTGGTCACACTATAATAAAATAAATTATTTTATTATAGTAGTTACCTACCTATCAGTTTGAACCGAACTTAAAACAAAATGTTCAGAGTTGCGTGTTCATAAGTGGTCGGACTGCAAAAACTACCGCGAGCGAGATGGCAGACCAACTTATGTTTAAAGAGCATAATTTTAGCCACTAGAAAAACTTAGTTTCATCCGGTAACTCGATGAGGTAAAATGGACCTCCCGACCGGACTCGTAAAATTGGTTGGTCTGCGGAACCCTCCAACACCGGTCTTGATTTTTTAGACTCTATTAATTAATTCTAAAGCCAAGAATAATGTTTCGTTCAGTAACCACATGAAATAAAATGATGATCCGAAGTGGACCATATTTTAATTCACTGCGAAGGACCCCCCAAGCAGTACCCCGGCAGACCAATTTTTTTCTTATTTATTTTAGGTCTTCTTTTCGTGGAAAGTGATATTTTTCAGTTATTCGATGAGGTTGATATTTTGCAGCCGCCGCCCGGACTATATCATGGCATGTTGGTTGAATAGTTTGTGTTGAAGAATTATCTTCAATTATCTTGGAAAAACTTATGTTTTCTCCGTTATTACGTTGAGTTGCGTGAATTTTGTTGCTCCGCATTAGTGTTGGTGTATTTTGGAAGCGAAAAATTGACTCTTTGTGTTGTTTATTTTTAAGTGAATATATTGTTTGTGTTGTGAACTTATTTCAATATGGCTTACGTTTATAGAAAATGTGAAAAGCAAAGATAATTTAATGCCTGGCAAAGTGCCGGGCATTAAATTATCTCGGTTTCCTAAACCTGGAAGAAGAAATGCTTTGCGGTAAGTTCTGTTTATACCTACTAACCTAAAAAGTCAGAATCACGATATCTTTGCACCTCCTACGAACCCTAGAAATAGAAAATAACTATATAACGTACATACCCTTACCCATGTATTGTAAATTATTGCAAATTTAAACATAGATAGGTACGTATTTCGTTTTTCAGCTGTGAAATGTGGACAAAATGTTGCTTTCCCAATCCCCCTTTGTCATCTCCGGATTTCCAACCAAAGTTGTTGTAAAGTAGCCGTATTGTTGTATCTATACCTTAATTTTTATCCCTAAGTTTGTAAGAAAAGTTATTTTTATTTTCCAGGATCAGCATTTAATGAATATAATGGGCACAAGTTCATCTCATTCGACGGTTCACGTTAATTCCCAGCCGGGACCGTCCATCTTTGGGAAATTTACAACTACCTACCGCATTGCTAAACCATAAGGTAAGTTTGTACTACATTGAAAAAAAAAAATGATTTCCTTCTCTCGATATACCAGGTAGGTAAACTTATTCACCCTTCGTACTTGAACACTTATGTTTTACGACTTTTTGAAATTCAGACTTTTTTTAAATTTATAAGTATACATAAAGGTTTTTTTGTAAAGACTGAAAACCGTTGTTATTAAAAGTATAGGCAATTAATGTTTGTTGTTACTATTACTCAATAATAATAATAATAGGTAATCTTGGGAAATCTGCCTCAAGTAGTGAGTTTGTCATCCCTAGCTATCAACCTATAATACTAAGTTTCATCACAATTGGTTCAGTAGTATTACATAGGTATACGTGGAGATGTAACAAACATAAACATATTCATACACAGGATTACGGATTTTCACATTTATCATATTAATAGGATAAACTAACAAAACTGGTCATAACACCTATGAAATAATAATTATTATATGAAATATTTTACAGGATCTACTAAATGTGTAGACATCTCAACCAGGGCCGTTCGCTGCAGGACCATCAAGTAAGCAAACTACCTATATTTATGCTTAGATTAAAACAAAAACTTGAGAGGTGTCAAGGGACACCTGGATGGAACGAAATTCCTTATAGCTATAGCAAAAAGTGTCGTTACAACTTTTGGTCTTAATTTTTTCCGTCTAGCCCCCTTTCGCAACGCGCGATAAGGAACTTCGTTCCAAAAACTAAAGATACGGTACCTAGTCACGGCAAATGAGACGATTAAACTGCATCTAGCTGACGCACTAGCCTCAGTTGTATGTCGAACCGTTGCCGCGTGAGCAAGTGCTGTCTCACTGCGATTATCTTTTTGAAATACATCAGAATGCCTTCTTGCTCGTTTTACAAATGCCTGAATCATTCAGGGAAACACAAAAAAAACATTTTACACATAATTTTACTCAAATAATAAAATAAAATGTATAGTAAAAATTCCTATATTTAAAGACAAATGTTTTTAAATACAATAATTATGTGAAAGTGCATATAGGTGTTTCTAACTCATTTTTCAAATACGCAATGTTAGAATAATATGCCGTATCTACTCTTGTTTGTTTTCATCTAAGTATTTATGATCGATTATTAACAATTAGCCGTGTAGCCCCGGAATAGAATAGGGTTACCCCATCTCATCCCGTGGGTATCGTAAAAGGCGACTGAGGGATCGGAGGGAGAAAAGCAAACCTTAAGTTCTCCCCGCGCGGTGACGGATAAACTGCTTGATCCCTAAAAGGGTTGGTGTCAGGCAAGCGGCCGGCCGTAAAAACATTGCTAAATCTAATTGCAGAAGGTAGGTATGGTCAATGATGACTTACCGACCGCGCCGACCCCAAATAAAAAAAAAACAATGAAGGGTTTAGCGGACCCCGGGGTCCCGAGAGGGATGCAATCGGGAACATCGCTCGGATGAGAAGAATTAACAATAATACATCAGCACAATTGGTTCGTATACATAGGCGAGGTAACAAACATAACCATATTCACACACAGGATTACGGACTTTCGCATTTATTATATTAATAGGATAAAGTAACAAATTGGTCATATTACACCTATGAAACAATAATTTTATGTGAAATATTTTACAGGATCAACTAAATGTTAAGACATCTCAACCAGGGTCGTCCGCTGCAGTTGAAGTTCTGGACCATCAGGAGATAACGATTTATTTGTGATAGGAACTGCTAGTCCTATTAATTTAATACCTAAAGGTGAAACTGTCTGTGTAAGTCTCACACAAAACCGCTGAACCGGTTTTTTAAATGATTTATTTCAATATTTATTTGAATAGGTCAATATTTATATAGGTAGCAGATCTTAAAATCTAAAATTAATGTTATGATATTGCATTTCTGTTATTTGAGTTAAAAATGTAATCTTACTATTAGGAATAAATGAATTCGCAAACAAATCTATTTTAACTCTTTACATTCCCTTCTAGAAATAGGTATTTCGATCCGGTTTAAAATCAAGATTTTTTCTAATAGAAATTACATATCAATAGAACAATAATTATTCTATTGAAATGTAATTTCTTTCTGAATTTCCATTAGAAAAAATCTTGATTTTAAACCAGATCGAAATACCTATTTCTAGAGATTATTAATTGAACTGAACTTTCGAAGGTTCCCGCCAAAAATGCTTGTTGCCAAAATGCTTTGCGAGGCCACGAGATGGCGCTGTAATAAAAAAAAGCAATATAATTTTGTATACATCCATTTCGTATGGTGTCGAAATTCTTCTCCGCTAGGAGTATATGTGTTCGGTGTTCGTGATGTTGTCTCATTCAATGTCATTGGGTAGGTAAAGGGCGCTATTACACCGGCACCGGGACAACATGGTAGCGCAACCAGAAAATGTATGCAGCTTCATAGAGAGCGTTTCACCTAGTATCCGCTTGGTTTACGTAACCAATTTGTTAAAATGGTATTAAGTTAATGAGTAGGTATGGTTATTTATTACTGCTTAACGCAAAAACTAGTAAACCGAACTAATTACTTCGTTAGCAGATATAATAGCTGGAGATCTGAATCTAACGTACAGGCTTTTATCCATATCCCATCCCCTCACTTGTTTTTACCCGACTACGGAGCAGCCAAAATGAAGAGGAATGTTTTTGCATGTTGTTATTCGTGCTACTGCTACACGCACAATGTAATTGGGATCCATTCGTTTTGGTTCTTGACTTCACCCATCTACTGTCCTTGTAATGGTTTTTGCTGGGTGTCTTCGGTAAGTCACCTCTCTACCTACTGGTCGTCGGAGCGTGACTGTCTGTACCGTATTAGAACAAAGAACTAAATACTGCCTTCTCATCTTCGTTTAGTCTAATAAAAAGTTTAATTTGTATAGTAGGTATAACAAATTCAAGGTGGGGAGAATATGTAGGTACATATATTTTAGAAGTAAATGCTAAATCTTAGACCGTTTCGTAATGATGTTGTTTATATTGTAGTAAATGTTTTGTAGAGCGGTGTTGGTCTAGTAGTAGATAGGCCTGATTTTTAGTCCTAGGATCGTGGTTTCGAATCCCAGTCGACTGCACGCACACCATGTCTTATTCCGCAAAAAAAACCATCAATCCATTAAAGAAAAATTTAGACGGTAAAGGAAAACATCGCGAGGAAGCCCGAGTTCTTTTCTAAATCACGTACCTACAATGAATGGCCCAATTATAAGACTACGTACGAAAAACTTATAGCGAAACCTTGTACCTACCTCTAAATGCCTAAGTAGTGCCAACGACCATCTTGGTAGAAAATATAATAAAATAAATATTATTATTTTAAATCGATCGAAACTTGTCGGAGTAAAATCACAGGGCGTAGCTATTCCAAGTTTCAATAGCTGACATCAGAGAGCAGCGCACGCGCATCCGGTGTTTCCACGCCATGCTTCAGCGGCGCCCTGTGTTTCAGCCATTGTGTTTCACTCTCTCAGACCAGATGGTAAGGCCTAGATTTGCGTAGCATGTTCTGATGAGTGTCGTATTGTTTGGTAATGATCTAGTATATACTGCTAACTCGAGGGTGGTCTGAGTACAGTGTAGTTGAAGGTGTCATACTTACTGTTTTTTTTGTATATTTGTAATATTGGACTGACCGAGCGAAGCGTCTCTGTTTCAAGTCTGGCAAAATTTGCTTTAGTCTGTCAGTATGTTTCTATGTATACGTTCTGTATACGGGTTCTATGTGCCTATAAATCGTGTGTTTTGTAGTGAGGGATTATTGATACGTGGGGTATTTCCCCCACAAAGGGGGCAAATCGGTTCTAATGTCTCTCTATATTAGTACCGATTCGTATTCTTTTTTTATTTGAAAAAAAAAACAGTTTAAAATTGTTTGTGTCAAATAGTATACTTAATATAATATTTTCGACATGATGAAGAGAAATGTTTATCAAAATCAAGTAAAGTCGACACCATAGTGATTCTCCTCTATATTAACCACTCTATTTTAAATTGAACACGAACCAATCTCTTGTTCTGTTCCTTAAACCTATTTTCATGATCTTGGTAAATCTACCTACCCAGTTACCTACACTGAAAAATGTTAGTTACGATTACGAGTGCCAGGATGAGTCAGTATGCTAATACTAACAAAGCCAAAGTTTAAACGGCAACCAAGGCAACTAAGTAGTTGTACTATGGACCGGTACGCTGCACGCTGCACTGCGCTGTATGATTGAGTCAACTACCATTACCTATGTACATAATTGTATATAAGTAGGTACATAATTTCCAGTCCACGTGCCTCGCTGAATCATCTTCTTTTGTCATTGCACGGTGCCTTACAGCCTCAACCTCGAGGTTACCTACTATCGATTGAGAACATAGATTAAGATTGACTTTTATGAATAGGATCTAAGTATATTTTGTAGGTACAAATATATTTGTTATTCGATTGTAACTAGGTTATTGTCATTTAAAAAAAGAGCAACGATTACGTTTTAGGCCATAAATAGTACATGTAGCCAAACTTCCATTGATAAGTAAGTCACGGAGAAGTTGCGGCACGAGATCCTGTTGTGACTATCGCCTATTCTGTGGTTACTCCGCTCCGCTCAATGAGTGTCAAAGAAATAGCAACTGTTTCACCCACATAAGCCCCGATCCGATGCCGTGGGAATATCAATAAAATTGCTTATGTGTATTCCAAGATTCCATCCAACTTAATAAGGGTGTTTTAGTGTGAAAAGGTTAAAAATACACGCACAAAATTTTACATTCACATTACACGCTTGTGCTGTAAGCGATTGGGGAAGAGTACAGAGTATCATTGCGGATTGCGTTACATGTCTATCGGCACATTAGTTACGTACGAGAATCCTGCTAATATTACAATATCAAGATGTACTTACGTAACTAAATGTTACTTAGTTACGCACCTACTTGTGAGTAAGGCAAGTACGTACGTATGTATCATGTAAATGATAGAACAATGCTCGATTACATGTCGACTTCCTACCGCTCACTACCGACTAGGTAGTCGGCAGCCACTCCCTCACGTTATTAGTACAATCAACAAAAACAATCGCAAATAGAGCGGAACACTTGCCTCCTATATTTCATACACAGTTGTATGCACCTTTCAAACTTACGAATGTAGATGATAGAGAGTTACGAAAGTAATATTCAATCAAAACTTAGGTAGGTACCTACTTGTATGTATAAACTTTGAAATTAAACTCATTTTTCGGGTTTGATCGCGTGGTTTTATAAAACTATTAGCTTTGTTTCAATTTTGAACGTTTCAAGATCTTTTATTTAAAACCTATTTGCTAACTTTACCTACTTGTCAAATCCTATATCTTTCACACATAAGTTGGTCGTAAGGTAAGGTCATTTAGAAAACCCCACATGTTTACAATTTCTACAACAGTTTCTGGTTTATTTAAGTAATGAAATTAAAGATACTTACGTTACATTTGTGTTGCATTGCAACTAATAGTAAACTAGGTATAAAGACTGGTAAATTAGTTTAAAAAAATGGCGGTAACTACAGTACAGTGGCCGACAGATAAGTTGAAAAATTTTGACGTGGACGGGGAAAGTTCACGCAGTACATTTTACATGCGACTTCTATGAAAAATCGACGCGCAGAAGTCGATTTTTCATAGTAGTCGCGTGTAAAATGTACACGCATGTTACATGCGACTTCTATGAAAAATCGACTTCTGCGCGTCGATTTTTCATAGAAGTCGCATGTAAAATGTACTGCGCGAACTTTCCCCGTCCACGTCAAAATTTTTCAACTTATCTGTCGGCCACTGTACTGTAGTTACCTATATACATGTTCTTTACGTTAAAAATCTTCTATATGTATTACAAAACCATGACCTTGTGGAAATAACGCGTGATTCGATAAGAAACCCTCACGAGACTAAAATAATAACATTTCTTGGTATGTTATTGTATTCGCGACAAGCATCTGCAGGCAATGTGCTCTGAGTTTCTTTAATGATGTTGCTTTAACGTATTAGTTTTTTGGACTTGCTAAATCTAAAAAGGGAAAAATATATTCCAAACCGAACTAAAAAAAAATTACATAGTCACTTGGATTAGGTATAGTACATCAAATGGTAGCGGTTGTTTCTTCTTCTATGACTGTAGAATAATAAATTTCTTTTAGGTATTTTAAATTGTTAAGTAATTCTCAAAACCGTCAAAAATGTGTATTACATCGCGCATATTAAAATTAATTATGTTAAAATCAACCATAACCTAAATATTATAATTTTCTGGTCATTTATTTGGCTGGTCTCTTGTCTATTCATTTACTCAGATTAAAATTATAATTGTCGAAGCAAACTAAGTACCTCCTAAACAACAGAGTGGTGCGAGCGTTGCGTTGTCGGTCTGTATTTACTTACGCACAAGTCCCAATACAGTTATCGGCACGTGATCAATTGGGCAATAGTCGTTATTATACAGGCTGCATGTGCCATGTTGTACCTACCGAACCTTACCTACCTTGATACCATACATACCTACATCAAGGTAAACTTTCTTTCGACAAATATTACATTAAAATAAGAATAAATTAATAACAATGCCCCTGATTAATATTCAAATTAGTATAAATCAGAAAAGTTCATAATTTCGGAATAAATTACTACCAACTCTACCTACTGCACCTTCTCTCCTACTCTACCTCTTCTTTTGTAAAGTTAGCTAAAATTAAAACCTAGGTTCTAATCTTTTTAGTAGCATTTTTAACGCTATTCAAATATTTAGGCAATCTAAAAATAGATGTTCTAGGATAGCTTAGTTAGAAAGGACGTTTCAATTATCCCTTTTCCACGAAATACTTTTTTTATCATTAAAAAATAGATCTATTACCTCAAAGTTTCAGTAGAAGTTAGGCTACGTTACTTTTCATGTGGCTTTCCTTCCACATTTTCCTTGCGGTGCGGGTGGCGTTCGGCGTCGCGTGCGCAGCATCCACTCGCTCGCTTGTGTTGTGTACGATCATTCCGCGCTGAACCTCCGCGCGCGACGGTTGTGTCGCGACGCTTGACGACTGACGCGCTACGAACCGTGTGTGACAATAAGTGCGATGTGTTATGCATATGAAGCTTTGTTTTTGTGAAAGCCCTTCGAGGGCCTGAATTGTGGTGCTTTTTTTTACTTTACTGGATTTGAATTTACTGGTAAGATTTATCTTTCATTTATTTTATTTACTAAATATAGATAAAAAAAAAAGCCGAATCGCAACAACTAATAAGACAATCGGTGTAAATTATTATTTTTAGCGACAAAAAGTAATTTCTACACTCAGAAACATTCCTCAGCGAATCTTTTGCATTGTTCTGTCAAATTGTCACATTGTCAGTCAGTCACAAGAGCGCGACAATGCATTCCTTAATTAACTAAGGAAATAAATATTTTGAAACTATTCAAACCTAAAAATACCACAAATTTTTGCTGCGGAGGTAAAATGATGTTCGAGGTAAGCTTTATACGACTAGGTGTAAGTATACCTATGTAAATAATATCTCTGACATTTTATCTAATTGAGGTAAATAGAAGGTATATATTAATATATTATAACTTATAAGCGACAGACACCAAGTTTTTCGTAGACATAAAATTCGTAGCCGTTTCGTAGATTACAATATACCTATTGATAAAATACAGCATCTTGATACAAGAAGATTACCGAAGCAAAAAATAATGCAAAGATTTATTCGACTTTGGCATATGCACAAATTATGTAGGGTCAAAGCTTAAAAACAAAAATGAACCATCGTAACACTTTCCACACAAGTAGGTATACTTCGTTAGATTTATAGCCCATTGTGATTTCATGGCATTGCGTTTTTAATCCGTCTCGGTATATATTCCGTTAACTAACTTTAGTATTTTATACTTGTCAATATTTGTGTTGTTTTGTGCTCCGGTGTTTGGGCTTGTTTCGTTCTTTACAATATTTAACAATAGGTAATATTTAATAATTATTTTAACGCGATTAAGGGTTATAATTTGTTTTACAGTAAGTTATTAATTGGTATACATATCACCTTACTCAGTGTTTGTAGTGTTATTATTTTTTTCTTCCTTATTTAGACTGATATTATGTTGGTATGATACCAACGTCATTTACTACCGACAGATATTACTAAACCCTAACCTAAGCTACAAAATTCCCAATCCTGCTGTGATTAAAAATCGTAATCATATTCTACGTCTTTTTCTCTCTTTCTGCCTCTATCACATTGTTTTAGAGTTTGTACGTCTTCATCTTCTTTGCTTTCTATTATCTTACCCTCATCTCATTGTTCACTTTCTCTTTCATATTGTGTCTCTCCATATTCTCTAGAATACGTTGTCCTGTTTTTCGTCCTCTTTCTCTTCTTTACTCTCAAACGATTTCTTCTTCCGTAACTTTACCTTATAGATACTGCCTATAGGAATAGGTATGTATAATTAGAAATGCTCTACATTGTACTGTAGTCTTCGTGAATCATGTGGTTAAGAATCTTAACGAAACGTATTCTTATTTGAATCATCAGTTCAGTTACAGCATAGTTTATAAGGGACTGAACCCAAAGTTCGCTCGCACTATCCTTCTGTCTGTTTTGTATGGAAATATTATAATCAATCTAAAATGTAATTTATAGGTAGCAGACAAGGCTACCTGTAATATTGATCTTGTTATAAAAATGTGTTTTATATTTTTAACCACAGATTTATTTTTGCTACCTACTAAACATATAGGTACCTACTAGGTATTTATTTTTAATTATAACTATAAATTTGAATGAAACCTATTTTAGACGCGTAGCTTCCGTTTTTTTTGAATTCATCACAATTAATTACCTGAATTGTACAGCTGCGTATTATGTGCCCCATAAGCCCACAACGAAGTAAATTGTACACAATGAATTACCCAGATGTTCAAAGTATGATTAAATAACCAACCAAACCAAAATAAACTAGAGCTAAGAAGCGCTGATCTGCACAAAAAGTGGCTGCATTAACACTTCCATCCTTTGGCGGACGATTGTTTGTTTTGAGTAAAATAATAAAACCAACATCTTCAGAGATACGGAGGTGGGAATACTCAGAACTGTGGGTTATGAGATGCATAACTTATCCCTTTGCGTTTATTTTACTTCTGAAGTGTTGGTAGAATTTTATTTAGTGAGCTTTTTTGTAGCACAGACCGGCACGTTCTTCGCACTGCTATGTCATAAAATTTTCATGCATCTGAACTTCTTCACATATGCTTTGTAAAAGCGGGATGCAATGGTCAGTGACACTATCCCTATCTTATCTATCTTATCTAGTACCAAGTAACAAGTAACTATTATGGTGTTTATAGACTAAAAGCTATGCTTAAAAACATGGCCAGCCGCGAATCAGCCTTTGTCACCGCAGTTATATGTTTAGAAGAAGCTTAATCCAGCTTTTTAAGGTCTGATGATAAGCAATTGAATTGCTGAGCCTCAAGTAAATGCTTATCCATTGCTAATTTCGACTAAATACCAATCAAGTAACTGAAATGTTCTCATAAACTTTAACCCAGGTAATCTACTTTTATAGTAATCTAGACCTCCAACAGAATGTGTATTTAATTGCAAATTGTTCATTCAAATAGCGCAAATAGATCTTGTCAAGTAGCCTTCCCACCAAGAGTCATTGGCTATAATAGGTAATTCAATTATCTTAACATCAAATTGGTACAAGATGGAGATGTATAAAATTGCAATTATGTTCAGTTTAATGAGATGGCGATGTTACCTAGTAGTAAACTATAGGAACGGGAGCAATTGGGGATCGTCGAAGTAATAGATAAATCTTGTAGTTGATGGGTTAGATTACAGTTACCTGACATAAAATCAGTATTATGCCTCTATCAAGTTTATGGACAAAAGTAACATTAAAGGAATACAGGGATTCCTAAACTTAGTCAGGCAAATAAGTAGGTATACCTAAGTACGCAAGTATCTACCATTGTTCCTTAAATTACGACAGCATTTTATACATAACCAATTCGTATAAAATATTATATTTCATGTTTAATGATAATGAGCATTGTGTTCATCGTCATGCAAAAAAATCTAAAAAAAAACACCGTACATGTTAATACTAGTACCGCAAGGAATAAATTACGCGGTAGTTTAGCATAATTTTATATTATTATCTGTTAGTCTATGTTTTATTTCAGGTAGGTATGCTTGAAAACTTGAAACAACAAAGGTGCCTATTTGCTTAGGATAAAACGTGGCAGGCTAGCAGGTAAACTATTGACTTTGAGAATCCGATGCAACACTCTGAAATCACGTTTTTGGTAATCTCTATTTTGTTTTCTGTTTAGCAAGCCTTGACGAAACCCTTAATTTGAATTAGAAATTGCGTAAAGTTCAAAAGATTTGAGTTATGCTCCAGTATATTGCATGCATCGCGTGAGAAACCAAAGGGGACAATGGCGCAGGCTCCCACGATCTCCGCGTTATTTCTTGCAACATTTTATTCATCGAATGAGATTTTTCAGTCATTATTGTCGTTGTCTGAGGCTAGTACGGTTTTAATTGAAGCCGGTTTTGCTATTTCGAAATTAATTGCTATCGGTTGAGCGACTTTTTGTGGCCAACTTCAGTTTCTAGCGCTTCGCTCTTACGCGCAGAATTGTATCTAAACGATTATCTCGAGTCATAAATTAGGTTTTACTTGTTTTTAACAAACGCTTCACTTACAACGTTATTAAAACTCATTTTGAAACACGAGGAAAGACTGAATTAATCTATTACTAAATCTGTTGGTTGTTCTCACGCAATTAACCGTTCGATAAGTTTCTTTTCAGTAATTTCTCTCACATAGCTACTTGAATTATTGCATTATCCGTTTCTCCCATCCGACTTTGTCTGCCAAGTAGCAGATGACAAGCGAAAGTAGTCAGGAATCTTTTAACCAGTATTTACACCCAAATCGCAGTCTTTACGCCTCACGCAATGTGGCGTGTATTGGAAACCTATTATGTTTGTTTAATATTTATTGTATCTCTTCATACCTCATTCCTGTAGTAGAATTTCTAAGTGTTTTTAATCTAAATTAGTTTTTTTACTTTGTTATTAAATAAAATGTTTGATATAGGTCGGTTATAAAATGATAAAGAGCATGTGTTGTCCAATCAAATTACTCAGGCCACATATGAAAACAATAAATCGGCTTGAAGTTATGGGATGAGTCTTGTATGGTCCTAAAACATTTTATAGTAGTATTTTTATGACGTGATTCCGACTATACAAAGACCTTTGGCGGTACCTATGTGTTAAAAATCGCCTGAATCATCTAGACATATAAAATTTTAAATCCTGACTGATTGGTTTAAACTGATTGACTGACAGAGCTATATAACAACCCACAGCCAAAACCGCTGGAAGCCTAGAATCATGAAAATTAAAGGGTGTGTTCTTAATGTGATGTGTGAAAACCTTTTTCTAATACATAGGTATGTATTAGGAAAGGTTTTTAAAAAAATCCATAGGATCGGGAATTATGCGGGTGAAACCGCGAAAGCTGCCAGTACCTACCTAATTCATTATAATATAGTTTCGCAATAAATTGATATTTTGGTAATTGAATTAAGGAACTAAAGGATGTATTCAATGTTTACCAAGCTCTAGTGAGCATTGATATAATGTTATGATATTTACATAATTGTTACGTGGTAGGTACCACAAGGTCAGATTGTAACGCGGTCGCGGTCTAAACAAATTGCTTTGCTAATCAAATCTGCACGGAATATGTTATTTGAAACTATTTGCGATGCTTTATGTTCAAACCGTGATAATAATGTTTATTTCATGTAAAGATCAAAATATGTGATAGTTAAAAATTCTATAGAGTTTCATGTTTGCATTAAATCGGTGTCTGGTCTAAAGCTCAGCGCCATATAAAAGTGAAAAGGTAAATATTTTGGCATGAACCGTCGTAGGTGCAGCGGAGGCGGGCGCGAACCTCATTGATGCTGTGAAAACATTTCATCTTGAACTATATTCCTTTCCTGTTTATAGAATAGACGTTTAATATCTGCTGCCCCAAATATAGTTGTTATTCACAGTGGAGTTTATTTTTGTAACATCTACTTTTTTACCAACGCAACAATGTCTACCTATTCGTATATTGTAGATATCTACACTAGTACAAATTATCTAGATGGTTCAAATTATCTAGACTTTTCAATCAACCTCCCTAGTCAAACCGACTGCTTAATTACCATTTTTGTGTGCCCCTATTGCAAGAAATTATTACTTCATGACCCTGCCCTGTTACACTTGTAATCTACCCATCCCCTCAACAAATCTAATCTTATCTATTACCGTCCAAACAGTCGCATCGCATACCAAACGACCACGCTCCGGAACTACTGTGTACCAAACCAACGTAATAACACCAATGACTTTGGACTTTTTATCGATTCACTGGCGCCGAAATCAAAATAGAATAGAGAAATGAAAATTCCGATCTTTTGTTGGAGTCACATTCCCGGTGGACATTGCCCCGACTACCACCAGGCTATCATGAGAAACGACTCCAATTAAAACGGAGGTCATGCTGCAATTGTTATTTGTAACACCTTGAGAAAATGTTCTAAACATCTTATTATTAAAACGCTTTCTAGATTCCAGTCTAGACTTAGTAGCGGATCATATTTGTGTGATACCTGTTACTCGGCTATATGCAACTACAGTTTAATACCACTTCTGTCTTCGTTCTGTATGTTCAACATGTCCCATGTTTCTGCATGTCAATTAAATTTTAACATTCTTTGTACAAGCGCGTTACATGCCTACAAACAAAAATGTCGCCAGATATGCTTGTCATCTTGCAAAAATATATAGTAGTAGCACTGTCTGTAGCAGCAGGATCACAAATAGGGTTGCCAACCGTACTATAATATATAGTATTGTACTATATTTCAGCTCAGCGTACTATATATTTTTGAAAGCACATATAGTACGCAAAAATACTATATTTCTGGCATAATTTGTAAAAAGTTGTTTCTTTTATAAATTCCTCCTCTCTGCATTTACAGAGGACTGTTTTCTACGAGTATGTAGAGGGAAAAAAGGAAAAGCCATAAAAAAGGTGCTCATAATTTAAAGATTGAATGTCGGGAACATTTTTTTTTATATTCAAGAAAGAAAGAGTATTTGAAAGTGTGAAAAAAAGGTTAAGTCCAAAAAATACGTATTTTTTTCGAAATATTCTACAAAACACCGCTCTAATTTTTGTACTATATTTTTTAGCCACAAATACTATATTTTTCGAAAAAACTGTTGGCAACCCTAGTCACAAATGTTGCCATTACATACTCCGAGGACGAGTGTCATTAACAATGTTTATCTATACTTGTGATGTTTCTTTGCTGGATTACTGCAGTTATTTCTGTATACTTATCTATCTATACTAATGATTCACATATTTTTAGTAGGTACTTATGGCTAAATAATAACTTCACATATAGTTATAGTGTGATTTCTTTCTGCCGCTACTTTTTAGTTTGCATCTATAAATACCCATTGCTTTATGACCTGGCGCCCCTTGTTATCAAGGATCGGCAAATATTGTCCTTGGTTCCGAAAATTCGTCCCACTGTGCCAGCATCCGGTCGCCAAGGCTAAACAAACGTGTGATAACATTGGGCTCTGTATATTTATTGTAAGAAGATATAAAATGGGTAAATATAGGTAGTGGGTCAGGTCAACAGTGGGATTCCCATTAATCCTTACCTAACTTGAATTCGCTCGATAAAACGTTACAGTTGTTATAATCTCACGACTGTCACGTGCATATTGTTCCTGTGTGCGTGAGCTGGAGCTAACAGTTGGACCTCACGCACACAGACGCAACGTGTATCTACGTGAATAGTTCGAATCTACTCGCACATCCAAGACCGAGACGCAGTCGTGAGATTAACACCTGGTACCTTACCTACTGATTGAAAACTAATGCATATGCATTCAACAGTTGATTCAACAGTCAACAGTGGGATTCCCATTAATCCTTACCTAACTTGAATTCGCTCGATAAAACGTTACAGTTGTTATAATCTCACGACTGTCACGTGCATATTGTTCCTGTGTGCGTGAGCTGGAGCTAACAGTTGGACCTCACGCACACAGACGCAACGTGTATCTACGTGAATAGTTCGAATCTACTCGCACATCCAAGACCGAGACGCAGTCGTGAGATTAACATCTGGTACCTTACCTACTGATTGAAAACTAATGCATATGCATTGTAGGTGGATTATACGACGACCTCTGTGGCGCGTCGTGCGAGAGCGCGACTGCAATGCAGGAGGTTGCGGGTTCGATTCCCGCCGGGTGCAAGTATTTATGCTTAAAAATAAATATTTGTGTCTGGTCTGGGTGTCCTTCTATGTATAATATGTATGTATTTACAAAAGAAAAATAAATATAAGTATTATATCCGTTGTTTAGTCACCGTAACACAAGCTTAGTCGCTTACCACGGGGCTAGATGGCGCTGTGTGTTGTTCGCAGAATTTATTATTATTATTATTATTATTAGCAATTTTTGCGCTGGCAGATGATACTGGTCGGGGTAGTTCTTGATGCAAAAGATTGTTGTGGGCTGTGACCCTACAAAGGGGCAATGCGGCCAGCATTAGGTTTACCGGGAACGATTGCTTTAGATTTAATTAAATATTATGTTTTGTAGTTTATATCTGAGAAGGGTATCTACTAAGTAATTAACTCATAAATATATTTATTCGAGTAGATCATAAATAAAACACTTTGTACTAACGAGATCTCGAAAATGAAAGTGTTTAATCTCGTTCACATATTCACCATATCCTGTAATCGCTTTAAATCAAGTATTTTGAATCTAGATTCTGATACAAAAATGTTGCAACAAGTGCAATACAATTTGCAGTTGATTTAACGGCATCCGTAATTCAACAAGGTCTCATGTTTATTGACCCATTACAGCGACCATTAAAAGTATTTTGGAAATTTTATCGGACCTATAAATAAGTTTTTAAAGTAGTACTAGCTGCGCCCCGCGGTTTCACCAGCCTTAAGTTCCGATTCTGCGGGAATATCTGGATGAATAGTAGTATATGTGTTAGTTCAGATCTCCATGTATCTGCATACCAAGTTTCATCGCAATTGGTTTAGTCGTTTTAGCGTAACGGAGTAACAAACATACTTTTACGTCCTATCCTACTAATATTATAAAGTTGAAAGTTTGTGAGTGTGTATGTGTGTGTGTTTGTTACTCAATCACGTAAAAACCGTTGAATCGATTACCATGAGACTCGGTACCTCGTCAATCCTCGTTAATCCACGTCTATGGAGACCTGGAATAACCCATTGGCTACTTTATATCCCTATATTCCCGACTTACGCGGGTGAAACCGCGGGGCGCAGCTAGTTTATAATATAAGTAGGATGTGTATTGTAACTATTGTAAGTAATTCCCTAAGGTATAACATACATAGTATGATGAACTCGGCGTCCGTCGCTTACGCACAGTATGCGTAGTGGACGGCGGCGATGGATGGCGCCGAGCTCGTTTGTTTCAATTGAAAGCATCTGCCGACTCGAAGACGGGTTTATTGTCTGATTACTCACGCTCCTCTTGTTTGATTTAAATCTACTCATCTTCGTAATCTTCGTTTAGCTCGAAGCTACTAGATTTTGGTACTTTTGTCTAGTATAAGAAAGAAAAATTTGGTGGTTGCTACGCACTACGCAGTTAAAAGTATTTGAATTTGAGGTAACGTTACTTTAGTGGCTTGTTTCAACTGTCTTCCTCCTGATGTCATATCTATCTACTGTTGAGTTGATCAATGTTCCGAACACAAAGCAACAAAGCAACACATTAACAAAAGCAACAAAGTACCTATGTACAAGTTTATGCCACAAATTGTTAGCCTCGGTGGTCTGTTTAAGTTGCCATCCTACGACATCAACTTCAGACTCTCTATAAGGTTTTGTAATGCGGACCGATCGACATTGACATTTCCTATCTAAGTGGGTACAGGCAGGCAGGTAGGTACCTCTACAGCCTTCGTTAAAATCATAACAAGCAAACAAAAGGATTTACTTGTGTTAAATTGTCAATTATTTTTACTTATTTATGGATTCGATAATTTTGAGGCGCTCACTGTACCCGCCGATCTTGTATAAACTTGCGGTTTAAGCAACGCCTGGCGCAGTCGTTAATTGGATGGGTGACCTATGATGTGTGTGGCAAAAAGTAATTTTCACGATGTCCACCGTGCTTCGGTAGGCACTTTAAGAAGTTGGTCCCGGTTGTTATCTCTGACAGCAGTCGTTAGGTCAAGTTAGAGGCCTTGGGGCGACCTGAAAACTCTATCACTAGGTGAGCCGCACCACTACCCGAAAAGAAGAAGATAACTAAATCTTCTTTTCTGCTTTTGACTAAAAATAACACAAACTATCTTTCTGTTATAGAAAACATTTGTTATCAGTCAAACAGCTTTTATCGGTGTCAATTGCCCAATGGTTCGGTGAAGTAATGCAACTTCTAACTAATTAATAGTGTATAATCTTATCTTTTCCTTTGTTTATTTACTGTGTTGTCAATGCACTGTGTCATTTGTTGGAATGCTCTTTACTTACAATTTGTGATCATTTTTAGGGTTTCGTAAGTGATACCGAAAAGGTAAAAGCGAGAACCTTTTACTAAGACTCCACTTTCTGTTTGCTTGTCTGCCATCAAGCTGTATCTAATGAACCGCGGTAGAAAGATAGTTGAAATTTGCACACAATACATGTTATTTGCACAACAAGTGGGGTAGGTACAACCAACGTGATTTTTTACAGAGATATCACAAATATTATTCCATAATTATACAACCTAAGTATTCATATAATTTTATTCTAGGTCATTTATTCAATTAGTCACAACATTTACAAAATGAAAAAAATAAACATGGAGATACAAAAAAAGAACCTATACTACATTATTGTACATTTTAGACTAAATTATTGTATGCTGGAAACGAGTAGACTGCACTTATACCTATAGTAGGTACATATTTAAGACCAATGCAAAAAATTACGAAAGCAGAAGGAAAAATCTTCGTTTGTAACTGGATTACGAGGAAAGAGCAAAATTTCTTCATAGGTAACTGGTTACCAAACCTCGGTTACCAGGGCACCTACACAGTTAGAACAATAAATGATTCTTATTCTATTATAATTCTTATTCCCACATATTTCACCAGCACTTAACTTCACCACTATAACACTACGATATGTAAACCAATCAATCAAGTTTCTCGTGAAAGCACACTTTGAGCAATAAGTTTGGCATTTAATTTCACCGGCTATAATATTTTCGTAAGCCAAAACTTATATAATGTTAAAACTGTGAGTTAATATAGAGCTACTGGGTTAATCGGCGTTAAATTGCCGTTAAACACCAGTTAATTGCTTGTGTGTCGAGACGAATTGAGCCAATATCTATTATAGGTCTTATTCGATACCGTTTGCGACTTCCTACCAATTGAGAGCGCTAGAGTTTTATTGGGAGGTATATTATACAATTTATTCGTGTAAAATACAATGTTTTGAGGTTTTTGCGGATGTTGTAGTTGTTGTCAGAATCGATGATGTTTTCAAACATAGCTTGACAGTAACTTTCATAATAAGAGTATCCTACATACTCTTATTATAAAAGTGTAATAACAACTGCATTTAATATATTATGTAGGTATGTAATAGTAAGAAACCCAATATTAAGATACACTGCATAAAAGAAATCAACATCCGTGTAATCCATCTAGTTGATAACTTGATAAGTGAGTTTAATAGGCACATTGCCGCTTTAACGTAATGTGGTAGTCACCAGTGATTACCTCAAAGCAGTAATGTACTGCATGGTTCCTATGAAACTCAGTTATCAACTAGATAGATTATGCGGGTGCTGATATTCACACTCTTTTTTTAAAACAACTCAATTTTTTTATTATACAACAACAAAATGTGTTATAAAACATAATAACATCCAAAAAACCACACCATGTAATCTCACAATTACAAAAGTAAACTTACAAAACAATAGAAAGTTAATCGGTAAAATTGCATCGTTTTCGTAAATTACTATGTTTTACATGTAAACAGCTGTAATTGTTGTTATTACGGGAGCAGGTTGTGCTGTAATCACCTGTATTGTGGGATAACAGCTTGTAAACTGTTGTAGGTAATTACACTTTTGTGTAATTTGACGACTACGCTGCGATATGTGATTGAAAAAACTTTTCTTGTTACCTAAGTCATATGACTGAGAAACATAGGAAGTCGATTCGCGTCGTAAGAATCTGTATAATAGCAAAACATAGAGCTTTTATAACAATACTGTACACGAGACTTGCAACCTTGACAATCTAACAGATAGTAAAATATTCTGATCGTATTTCAATTAACAAAACACTCAAAGTGTATATCCGCACTTAGTGTAATCACATGAGTGTCATATCAATATAATTGACGTTACCATTTGGTAGTCAAGTTAAAGCGTTAAACCTATCATTTTCGGTATGCCATGCGGGCTGTCAATTTGTGGATTGTATACGAGACTCGAACACAACCCACAATTGATTCGAGTACAGCTTGACTAGGATCACTGAACGGAGCTAACGAGAAAATAAAACGTAACATCATATAGTTAAGGTTCAAAAAAACATGGAGTGTTTAATTAGCGAGGACGTAGTTTACGATCATTAAAGATCCCAGTGGTAATGCAACACAGATATTACAAAAATGATTACAGGTTAAAAGCTATTTGTTTATGGAGCCAGTTATGTCTCTAAAATTAATATTATAGTTTACTTCACCGCACCGTTATGTCACTCGTCTGGTCCAGTGGTCAAAAGTCCAGGTACTGAAGGATGTTGCTCAATGATTGATAACGAAATAGCAGCATAAATAAAAGTCGTAGTTTTAACAGCTGTACAACCTGTAAGTAATTACCCCCTAAAGGGGTAAAACATAATCTGTGCCGGGGTACCTTATGAGTTTGGTAATTTGATAATTAATGCAGATGTCATGTTCAAATGCGTACTAAATAGTTTTGTTTTGACACTACTCTGAAATAGGAAACAAGTAACCTACGAAAATAAAAACAATCAACAATATTTTGTTATTATTTCAACCAAATTAAAATTGAAATGAATGTCGTAATTATGGTTCTCTTTGATAATAAGGAGTTGGGAGTAAAATCTTCTTCTTTTCAGTATAGTAGGGGGTCATGACAATAAAAAACTTGGAAAAAGAACTTTTGCTGTAGTGGTGTAGAGCATTTGGTTGTAGTTGTCTGGTTTGTACTTCAAATTTTCCTTATTCATTGTACAATTTTTATATATATAGATACAGTCGTATTGTCCAAGCCATGTGCGGCGTGATAAACCTTGTTCTAGTTATAAGTAGTGTTGTTACTTGGATTAGTTGTCATAGTTGTGCGATGCGGTGGATATTCATGGCGTTTGGTTTATTTCGATACAAATCCCATTTCCAACGTTTTGGCATCACTATAAAATTAACAACAATAGGCAATTGTTTAATTTACCGTTACAACATTTATAAAATAAAGAGTTTATTGCAAAAGGGAACGAACGGTACGAGTTTATCGCAAAATATTATTGTAAACGTGCACGTACCAAGTATTTTTCAAATAAATGTCGGATTGAGTTATTGTTGTAGTAATTTTACCATACAATGCGATGTTATTAACTTATACTTATTTGTTGTTGAGTCAACTGGCTAAGGTGTATAGATTTATGTCCATTTACCGGCACATGCGGCCAGACTAGGAATATAAGCATAACTGACTGTTTCGTTCGGCGTATATTCGTCGACAGTTATATTATTTACTAGCTGCGTCCCGCGGTTTCAGCTGCGTAAGTCTCGATCCCGTGAGAATATGTGGATCATAAGTAGGCTATATGTAACTCAGGGTGAGTGTAGCTTCTGGTGAAAGAATTTTTGAAATCGGTCCAGTAGTTTTTGAGTCGATTCATTACAAACATACGACAAACAAAAATACAAATCTTTCCTCTTTATAATATTAGCGTAGATTACTTATAGGGTACTACTTCTCTAGGACTAGTGGTTCAGGCTGAGCGTTGAGATATCAGTCAGTCAGTCACGACTTTGTATGTGTTTTATAGTGTCTAAGTACTTAGATGTGTCGTTAGAATGACAATAATATGATAGAAGTAAAACAAATTAATCCTGCATTGCATGCATGTTATCTCAAATTACCTAGGTACAAGTTATTTCTCTTTGTCACTTTGATACAGCTCATAATTTCTAAGGAATCCGAGTAAACACGTATCGACGATTAATCGATTTAATTTACATCGTTTTTCCTCATTTCATCGAGTTATGTTTGCTATTTCTGTGGTACAGTAGTTTTAAAAGGAAAAGTCATCGAAAAAAACACGATAGGAAAAAATAAAGTGCAGCATTTTATAGCTCACCAATCCATAACTTGGAAAATAAAAATGTACCTAACCGGAGATTCCATAAAAATATATGATTGGTTGTCATTTTCTCACCTTATGGTAAGTGAGCATATGATCTACAATGTAGCACGCTTATTTAGAAGAAGGAAGACAGCAGTGGAACCAGATCAGATTTATCGTGTATAAAAAACAGTAGATATACGACTAATTTTTTTACAATAATTTAATCTATCGCCTATTGAAGTCTCGATTAGTGATTTGTATGTCACGCGCCATGTTTTTTGTGAGTGCAAAGAACTCATACATTACATGCGTAGTTAAACATTATAATTTGGCGTAGACTTGACTTCCGGTGACTGTAGAATCTATTTAGAATTTAAAGGAGAGTTGAAATATTTTTAGATTGAGCTTCACCATATTTTTTTCTTTTCTAAAAGATTATTTTTACACTCTTACTAAGGTTCTTATTCGTGTTTTCGCGATATCTCTAAAAAACGGTTTTTCAAGTTATTCTAAGATATACATATACTTACCTATTATGTTACACATATACATATAGGTACTATGTACATAGGTAGATAACTAATCAAAACTCACCTGTTGTCGAAACATAGATCCAAGTATAATATACAACGTTTGGAGAGCCTCTAGTTCATGCTAATCATAATGAACAGGATGGGTAGATTGCTTAATGATTAGGATAGAGCAAGACGAAGTATAAGTCTTCTATCCTTGTCTGTCAAATTCATATAAAATGGAATTCAAGTTGACAAAACAAGGTCACATTTAGTTGAAATAATTTATTTTTCACTCCATAGATTTCTGATCTATTCTCTTTTACGTGGCTAGGTTATTTCAATTAAATACAATAAACCAAGGCGATGACTCTAATAAAAATATTTACAATTCAGGGTGTCAATATTGAGTTACATGTTTAGTCTATGGTGTCAATGCTGCGTCAGTTTCTGGTAAGTGATCGATGCTCTGTGGATCGATATGTTTATTTTAATTAGGGAGATTGATTAGGACGTGCCTTATCAATATCATCGGCAAAATAAATAGTAACATCTATTAAATTAAATTTTACCCACCTATCTGATTAAGCTGTAAAGATTTTTAATCTGCTGACCATGTTCACTGTACCTACAATGGTCATATAAGAGTTGCGAGAAAACCTTTAAGAGACTCACAGTAGGTATATTTCTTAGAAAATAGTAAGGTATGTTAAAATAAGTAAAAGTTTAACTACTTAGTTGCTTTTAAATAAGTGGTTTCAAAGAACTATTCTGAGTCACAGGAAAATCAATTTATTCGTTCGAATATACAGTTCTATCGACTTTCATTATGCAACGTTCCGATAATCTTCCAAGAATCGATTCGTTGAGATTTCGATGATGATTTCCAAAGAAATCTTGTCATTGATTCGATGCGACACGACGAATATCGGTACAATTTATAATAATTTCTTTGATGATTAGCACAAACAGAGGCAAATTTTAACTAGAGTAAGAGTTTTAGTTTAAAAAAACCTGCTATTATATCAAAATTATCAAATATAGTGATCAAGAACCTTCATCCAAAAATAGTAATACCGATCACCCGGAAATGGTGTTTAAATTTTCCCCAGCGACGATATGTGTACAGACGTCGGTACAAGTGCTGCATACAAATTGTATGGTATTACAAGCGATTGACCTGACGATTTGCTGTCAAGGTTGCACGCTGATTATTTTAATGCTAGCTCAATTTTATAATAACGTTGTTATTTGTAGTTACAGCAATATTTAATTTCGGTAATAACTTCATTTTCTATGTAACAACCTAGTAGCTTCTTGAGGAATTTTAATAGCTTCTGAATTCTTTAGGTGCGCGATGTCTGTCTTGTACTCTATCTTTATTTCTTTTTATTTGTCTGAGATAGGTAATAATATGCTGGGTTTATTTCTTGTCATAGATATGGACGTATTTTAATCTCAAAAACTTTCGTAAGGCGCAGATTGCTTAAAAACATCCAAATTCCAAACCCATTTCCTCTTTACCTAATTAATTTGGACGTAAATAATTGCATCCAGCATCCAAATTAAAAGTTTTCTTTTCGTCTCTCTCTAGCTTGTTAGTGAGACAAGGACGTGTAATAGTTTTTTTAATCTGACCATATTCGGTTTAACTTTGATCGTTGTCGTAAACGGTTTTGTACGGATGCAGCGGTTTTTTGGTATGTTCGTTTATGGAACGGTAGTATAAGGCAGTCTGATTTAACCGGTGTGTTGTAATGTGAAGTTAAAGGGATAATATGAGGTCGCGATGCGGCTTTCTTAATAGCAAAAATAGGTTCATTGCCTTGGAAGAAGGTAGTTCTCAGAAGGAGAATGGACAAACTAAATATAAATATGTTTTAAGGCCCAATACATATAAAGAAGAAAAAAAAACACTCGCCGAGCCTCAAATTTGTATGTCTCTGCGATTTCGTCGCAACGTGTTAACCAACTACACCACACCAGTCTGAGATAATAAAAACCATTTAATGTCAAATTACAAAAATAAATAAAAGTCACAATGAAAAGTTTAACTAAAACTAAAAGAAATTAAATAAAATAATAATTAAAAAAAAAAAAAAAAAAGAGAAATTAACAAAATCACACACAAAACAATCCATCACCCAAAGCGTCCTGACCCATAGTCCCAAGCAAGCTCGCGGCGTTACCCCTCTGAATCGCCAAACTGACCCGCTGAGAGAGGAAACCCCCGGCCCTGGGGTCCCCAAAGGCCTCGCAGAGACGAGCCGAGAGCTCCCTGAAAAAAAACCTTTGAACAGGGACCCCACGACCCAATCGTCAACGGCATGAAAACATAAGTCTGAGATAATTACTTTTTAGAATTCCGTATTCTCATGAATTCAAAAAGGTATAAAAGGAACCCTTATAAGATCAGTTTGTTGTCCGTCTGCCTGTTTTTGTTTATGATTTTCAGTGTACCTAATTGTCAAAAATATTATTAAATGGAGTTGACAGGTCACAACTTATTAACACAATTAGATTTTATTAACCCAAAAAAATGCAATTCGCTGCCAGGAACTTTGGTCGGCCTTTTATATAGCGTCATTAATTAAAGCCACCGTTTAATCGTCACAACAAACCGAAATCCCATTTGCATCGTGACTGTCACAAGGACTTATGTCTGACATTCTCGAAAAGCTCTGTTTCTTAAAGACACAAGACATAAAAATGTATATAAAATCAAAGTTTTTAGCATTGTTTTCGACAAGCAGCGCTTACGAAACAGGAAGCAATGTTTTCCTAGTTCTGCCTTATCCAACTTCTATCTCAACCGATGCTTTAAGTAGATCCGCTCAATTTAGCAAATAAATAAGTTTTCGCTCGACTGCGTCCGTTGTTTTGGTTCCTGTAAATCAATTCAAATTTCTCTTTGAGTAACGCATTAACAATTGTGACCGGTGTGATGTGTTTACACAATATAATGCGCCCGCGCAGTTGTGTGCTGCTTTATGGACTGACGGCGGTTTTCTGATTTATGTACGTTACGGGTGTAAAATTAGATAATTCGTTCTAAGATAGCTCCGGCTTTGTGTCCACAATGCAGTGGTTAATAATAAATACGAATTATAATAGATTTAAAAAAGAAAGCTTTTTGAAGGAAGGATCCTGCTTACAGAAGAGTCGGTTCGGTAGCGCGGCGCTCAAAATGTTTGTCTAACATCAATTCTGTGGTAATGTCACGCCTCTACCATGACGCTCCTGTGGCCGTCCTACAGCCTAGGTAGGACGGTCATATATGTGTCTATATAAATAGTAGTAAATAGTAGTAGTGTAATCTATAAATAGTGGGATTGTTTGTCGATAACAAAGTATGTGTTTATGGATTTGCTGCATGAGTGATCGTTATGCTGCCGATGTCGTAGCGAGAGCAAAGAGAACTTGTCCAATTTTACACTTGCTGTTTACGGACAAATCGTATTTCCTATTTGCATCCACATAAGTCATTCAAGTGAAAGTAATTAAAATCTAAAAACATTAAAGCTCATTAGGACCAATCAGAGGAGTCATACATCGAGCCACCGTATAATTACCAACCAATTAAAATTATATTAAGTAGCCACCTAATTAAGTAATCAATCACTTGCGTGTGCGCAATTCATTAAACATGAACAGTTAAAAGCCATAAGTTTAGTAGGACTTTTAACAACGAAGTAGGTACTCTTATGTTTGGTAGTACCTAATAACGTTTTTTAAGGTAGATTAAGAGTTTTTAAAGAAACTTAAGATTTCTTTACCTAATTATTTTTCTGATTCTCTAAAAGATACAATATCTTAATATGTAGGTATCTGCACACCATTTCTAATATGATTAAAACATAAATTTAAAACGAAAATAGTCTACACTTTTGACTGCTCCTGTACTTCTCCTTATAATGGCTTCTTAAATTTGCAATAGGATGTTGTATGACATTTAATGGTGAAATTAATGCGAATTAAGGAAATTAGCTTTTTTTAAGTGATAAGCTGGTTTCAATTTTGTAATAGATGTACTAACTAGGTACCTACATACATACATTATGTGGTTTTAAATGTCATGGTTAATTGTTAATTAGTATAAAAATTCTTTCATTAAAAATCGAATTAGGAAATTTTAAGAATTAATATAAAAAAGTTGATAGCCAATGTATTGATTGATATATAGGTTCTCTTCGTACCAAGTTTCATCAAAATCGGTCAAAGCATTAAGCAAAATATCTACTACCTACCTACCTAATAATAGCTCATTGTGCAACCTAGATTTAAGTTGTTTATGTATTTCTTTTAATTGTATTTTTTTGGTTTTTGGTGTTGCAATAAAGAATTAATCTATCTATCTATCTAATAATAATGGTTTAGCACGGTGCGGCTTTGACGCAGAGACGCGAGTTCGAGCCTCGCCGCGAGTGAATTTTTGAAAATTTCTAAAAATTCAAAATTCAATAATTCTTTCTCTATTAAGAGCAATCTATGGAAATACACGATAATTTTGAAATGTCGACTTAAGACCATGATTTTAGTGTGGTTCGGAATGCGCCCTCTGATGAGAAAAAACCACAAGAAACTCATGGGGAAATCATCTAGTACCTACTATGGATTGAATTAGGCGTTACTTTTCCTCCATAACAACTATGTTAAAGAATAGTGTTTTAAAAACACCTGCACTTGATTAGTGGAACAATAAAATACTTACCTACCTACTTACCTATTTATAACATTAATAAGTAGGTATGTACTTAAATAAATACTATATTAAATACTAAAATAAATCAATACAAGACCATCTAACTAAATCAATATAGAAATTTTACCCAATTACATTAACTACATTATCAAAATGTATTTAAAACAGCACTTAGTTAAATATGAACATGTAAGACAAACGGCCGGACGTTCTTATAAATAAAGTGAACAAGAATGTGGTACAATTATACCTACTTACTACCTAAATCCGGTGCTCGAGAGCGGCTAATATCGTAAACTGTGTTTATACTACGGCATTCAATGTCAATAAACTAATTACAAGTTTTTTTGGGAATTATTTGGAGGAAATGAAACGTCCGAGCGAATGTTCGAGGACGTTTGTTTGTTAATTATCACATTTTTTTTGGTATATTTACGTTTTTCCCGGGTCTTATTTGCGTATTGTTATTTTTCAATTCTTTTACCTTTGACTATGTTACAATAGTCAAGAGGAGATTGGAGCAGTGGCGGATGTCGACCTTTATTTATGCCCAATGTCATTGGTCGGTATTGTCCAAAAAATATAGGTAACCGAACTCCCACATTTTTATTTCTTTTATTCGTTATCACAGCTAAGGGTGGCGACACACTGCACTCACGGAAAATGTAAATATGAGTACAAATCGTGTAGCTTAAAAAAATCGTTTCTGTGTTAAAGCCTAGGGTCATGAAGTGGTTTGAGACTTAAACCACTTTGGTCTTAAATCACCTCATGACCCTAGTCTTTCTGTTGAGGAAGTAGCTACAGTTAGCTTGAATAATGTAGTAGTTGTCGTCGTTGTAGGTAACCTATGCTGTAGTAGGTGGAGTTTAAAGATCATGCATAGATTGTCGTTAAATCTTATTTGGTGAAAAGACAATAACCTCCCACGATATGAACATAAAAATAAAATTAATTATAATTTATGTTCTTTCGTGGCTTAGTTACCTACTAACTTTGAAAATATATGTTACCCATAGAGATAATACATTACTTTAAATAATTTCGTACAATCAAATGTCATCTCCCTCCATCTATCTACAAAAAAGCGTTGTAATGACTGCCTGATTTATTGATGAATCAACGCACACCCTAAACTATTGATAGTAGAGACATAGTTTACCTAGCCGCTTGCGTCTCGGAGCTTGCTAAGAGTGCGAAAATTTGGAGACTGTGTTTTTATACCTATGATGTGAGCATCCGATATGAAAGGGATAATGAAAAATGGATAACGATAATACTATACTTTATGAAAGTTTTTCTCAAACAAGGTAAAACTCTTACAAAAGTTCTTCACATGTACCTACCAGTATTTATGTATCTATACAACCAACTTACAACTAGGTATGTAGAAGACAAGCGACGATTGTCAGTTTTATCGGCGATCAAACGTGGGAAGATACAACCTTCTGCTCCGAATATGGAACCAGTCTGGATAAATACTATATCTTGCGTAACAACATTACACTTGAGTTGCTGTTGTTTTATAAATAAACAAGTTTTAGTACAATCATTTCACAATCTCAATCAACAACTTATCATAGAAAGCATTGCATGTTCAACTAATTCATTCAAAAAAATTAAATAAATAAATACTTAGTTTCTCGGGATTGGATAAACTTACAGAGATGCAGTATGTACAGCTTAGAGAGATCACCGGTGTTTTTATCCGAATCGGTCGACCAGTTTGTCCGTGAAAATGGAACAAAAAGCATTCGCATTTGACTATGGAAGAATAAATTTTGTTTATCTTAACCAGAACAACAATAACATCTCTCAGTAGATTACCGTAGAAAGTAATAGACGATTCTACACTGAAAGTCACTGGGAATTCACAAAAACAATAGGAACCTCGAATAAAAAGCAACAGATGCGCCCGCGCCGGATGCGCGTACACGCCTAGCTCGATTTATTACACGTTGTATTGATTTAAGTAGTTTTCTTAGTCGCCTATGTTATTTATTTATCAATAGGTTAGTCAATATATGTGTGAGATCTCCTTAGTTATTGACACCTAGTCATATTCCGAACAAAAATAGAAAAGCAACACTAAATATCCTTCCAGATTTAGCGTTCATATGTAATCAATTCTTCCCCTCCTCTACCCTTTTTAATTACGTCTTGGTAGTTTTTTTTTCTATAAAACCGACCTAAAACACTCTAGGTCTTTGCTGACTTGTAGCATTATTTCGTTGATGGCGTATCCTAAATAAATCATTGGCTAGATTAGCAGCCATACGCTGACATATGCTGTACGATTTATAAAATAGATACTCCAAAATAGTAAAAAATGTCGTATGTACATTATTTTAGTCAGAAAATACAAAAGAAACCACTTGCCTCCTCATTCTGCAAAATTCCACTCATGAACCTGACTCTGGCACTGCATGTGGTCCCTCATCGATGCGAAACTTCCAGGAACACTCTACCTGTACCGCCATTGTGTGAAGATGATACTTCCGCTATCGACACAACATGATTCTCTTTGTACCACGTGAACTACTTGACAGATTGATGCCCTTTTGTGGTGCATTCGTTTAATGGACTTGAACAGGAACTGGGGGTGAATCGATCTTTGATACTCTGCCTTTGACGCTGACAGGGATCGGAAGCTTTGGTCATAAATTTTCTATTTAATGACATTAAAAGGTTTTTGCGTCGTTTTATAAATCTAATTTTAAATTATAAATACATTAGTAGCGACCTAGTGTGAGAGTTGACCTGGCCTATTATATCTACCTACTCTACTATTTGAGGTTGAGACTACAGACTCTAGGAATAGAGTTTCAAATATAGTTATTTGTAAACAAATGTCGGTTTGTTAGTCTGATCTACTGGAAACTTTCCTCCATTTTCTCTTCCGCGTGTTGCATTGGTTTTCAATTAGAGCTTGATCTTTATAAATCGTGAGCTATGTGAGCTAAACCCTTTTAAGCGAAGTATAAGACGCTCACCGAGAACAGTAGGAAGATGGCAGTTTAAGGACGAGTTCACTTAGCGATATGACTTACCTTACATAGAGGGCTGTGGTGAAGGAGCCTAAATCTTTAAATCCTAATGAATCTCTATTTGTTGTTCCAGTGTCGGGATGCTGAAACACGTGGCGGTATCACCGCACCGATCTCGCGCGGACTCCGTGAGCCTCGCCTCCTCGGCCTCGTGCTGCAGTCTCGGCAGTCTCGACAACCGCCACGACTCCATCACCGACCTTACGACGAGAACGGTGAGTCCACCATCTAGCCCTGTTAGCCCATCTCCCAAGGATTCGATAGGTTTAATCGCTGACTTCAAATATATTGGAGTGACTGGAAAAAAGCTGCAAAATACATACGGTTATTACATTTATATTAATTTATTTATTTTTATTTATTGAATAAACAGTTTGTGTTAAAATATACATAAAAGGACGCCACATAAACTCAATAAAGTCACACAGGGTTATAAATTTGATAGGACATAATAAGGAGGTAGGTAATAAGAGTGAACTAGGTACAAGACCAAAACATTAAATAAGCATATCTACATATCTCTCTAGCTACATCCGTCAGCCATATCCGATGTCATATCATAATTTCCTTACACGCACGTACCTAAATAATGTATTTCTTGATATGGAACCTCGCGTGTGGTCCCTTTATCATAATATTATTTACCTCTGAAGTATCTAGTTTTTCCTGAGTAATGACCAACTCGTTAATGACCAGTGATTTCACTTTCTTCAGAGATGAGATTTGTTTCCCACAGATAATATCTCGCTTAAGAGAAGTATGCAGGAAGGGCAACCACCGTAGTGTTATGATGTTTTTTTACCGGTTTATACATTAGTAGTGCCGTTTTTAAAAGAAGTACTAAATTACCTACTCGAAATAAAAATCTGTATCGATATTTCCGTTTGCTACAGCGGATGTTGGATATTATGATGGTATTTTGTGAAAGATCTCAATGTCGCCTGGTTTTAAATTTTTACGACTTAATCCACAAAAAATACCTACGTTTGTAAGTGGTAAAGTCAACTTTGGAAACTTTACTCGTAGGTACCGACGTGGTTATTATATGCCACTTTTTTAAAGATATGTATCTCACTACACTAGACGTTTACGTTACTCCTAACAATGATTCACGACATCCATTAGCTACAATTTCTCCAAATTAACTGAGTTTAAATGAAGAATTTCGCTTGAGACTACAATGGCCGTCAACGACGCTTATGAGCAAGCTTCCTAATTAAATCGACAATGACATTTGATGGCCGAATGAGATAGAACGAAGGTTTCTCGATTGTTCGCGCTGAGAACAGTACAGTTTGGGAGCCAAGTTTGACTATTGTTGTTGGGAAAGTCGCGGTAATGAGTGGGAGAGTTACTCGATTTTAGGATTTTGCTTTTGTGTAATATGAGCCGTAATTAATGGTTATGTTACTATTGTGAATTATCTTCTTTTGTTAAAAGGTAATTTGTTGAAATTATGTGGTTCTTTTAATGCTCTGGAGTCGGATTTCTTCATTTTTAGTGAAAATATCATCATGATAATAGATAGTTAGGTACTACTTGATTATTATAGGCGAAACTTTTTGAAATTGTATGACATTAAAGTTTCTAAGCTCTATTTGCGCCAGCCAGACTTAGTTTTAAATTCTAGAGCTCAATATAATTTCGACACAATAGTGTCAAAAATGTTTGCAAATAACATCGTGTTAGCAAAAATAAAGTTTTAAAGACAAAAGAAAAGGTTCGCAGAGCTGGTAAAAGTTTGTTGTCCACATGCAGCTCTGTTTATTGCTTCTGTAATCGACATGTGATATAATCTGTGGCCTAATTCATAGATAATGTAAACGTAAACAGTAGGTAGCCCTTTATGGTTTACACTGGTTTGCTTGTGTAATGCTCTCTTTTTGTTGTTTTAAGATTTTGAGCGATGATTTATTGTGGGATAGTTGAGTCCTTTACAAAGCTGTCAAAATGGTGATTACAGTTGACTTAAGTTGAGGCTGTGGTATTAATAAAGATCTAGTCTAGAGCGCAAAAGTCCTTCTGGAGCTGTAGTATGAACTCGTCCAATTCTACTGCTATGATTTTTAGCTTACGAGAGTATAATATCAAATGAGGATCCTATAGTAATAATTGTACTACCTTTAGAAAAGGAAATTGTTTTTTTTTTTAATATTATATATTCGTTTGAATGGAATATCTACTCCCGAAATCCAAGCACTTGATAAAGCATTGATCATAACATAAAATACTCATGAGATTTATCGAATTTACTTTTGTGACATCCAACCATCAGCAACAGCAACCGGCATACCGCAGCCATCACACTTGTCTCCGCATAACAGCTTGTATCAATTCCCATCGACTCCAGCGCCGCAACAATGGCTCCCGCCCCCGATTCTACACACTTTCCCATATCGTGTTAATTACAAATGCTTGAGCTTTGTATTGTAACGGTCTTATTGAACACATGAGAAGTATAAGTAAAAAGTGCGGCGGTTTTCCTGTGTTATTAGAGCACTGTAGATTGTTGCCAGTTATATTGTGATTGTCTGACAAATAGAATGAAACATTCCTATTAATAATCATGTTCTAAAATCATACTAGCGGAATTATGTTTTATTGCAATTTGACAACTTTTGAGGCCTTATTAATAAACGTGGAGTAAGGTCGGAGTAGTGAGAACATGCTTTTGTCTTTTTTCGTGACAAGAACTTTCAAAGTTGACAGACAAGAACAAAAAGTGGTAAAATCACCCCGACCTTATTCCACGTTTATTAATAGGGCTATAAAAGTTTACATGGTAAAACTACTACGATCTTAGAGTACACGTTAGTTGATAAGACAACAAGTGCGACTCTTAGATCTGCCTGTGTGTGTGTGTCTAAAGTTTTTCATAAAGAAGCCGTCTGCCGTCGACTACACTAAGTAAGCTTAGCTTAGCTCGCCAGTTTTTTAAACAAGTACCTAAGGATTTCTGACTTAGTTTGCGGTGGATGCAAAAGTTTGAAAAATTGTCGCGAATGTGGAGAGAAGTAAACACGGTTTAACTTATCTTGCCACTTTTTCAAATAAGTGACAATAGCTGGCCTCGACAATGCGGAGCTAACCTAAACTAACTTAGTTAAGATACCAAAGTAATAATTGGTAATGCAGAGATAACAATCGAAATATTTGGATCTCGTGCAGTTGCTACGCTACCGCGCTACCGAAAAGTATAGAAGTTGCCTTGATGGTATGAACATATTGATAAGTTTCTTTATGTGGTTTTTAGGGTTCCGTACCCAAAGGGTAAAAACGGGACCCTATTACTGAGACTTCGCTGTCTGTCCGTCCGTCCGTCCGTCTGTCCGTCTGTCCGTCTATCTGTCCGTCTGTCCGTCTGTCACCAGGCTGTATCTCATGAACCGTAATAGCTAGAAGGTTGAAATTTTCACAGAAGATGTATTTCGATTGCCGCTACAACAACAAATACTAAAAACAAAATAAAACAATTATTTAAAAGGGGCTCCCATACAACAAACGTGTTTCAAAAACTACAAGGGAATTCTAGTACGATGTGAGGTCGCTTCTGATTGGTCGAGTCAAATCGAGTTGGTCATGGAATTCAAAATGGCTGCCCTATCTGTCAAATATACTAGTCTGCCTTCACTGACCAAAAAGTTTCAAGTTTCAGATTTTCTTTGAATCAAAGTTGTTGTAAACCATTTTATTATGTATAGTTGTACATAACATAATAATCGTGTAGGGCTAGGGACCTATCTCAGTGATTAAAATTCTGGACTTGCACTTCTGATTTGGTATGAATACTCTATAGAGTCGTGGTCGCCATTGTCGTCTGTACTCAACAAAATTAAAACGTAATATTTTCCAAACTTTTAATTGTATCTCCATACTTGCTTTGTTGAATTATAGCCCTTGTATCTCAAGTCAATAAAGTCGATTATCGGAAAGTGTAATAAAATAATCCTAAGAGATAGGATTTCCCACGGTACGATCGCGATGCCATGTGCTCACTATACATCACACATCTGCAAGTATTGCATTGTGGCATCTTTTCCCATTGTAAAGAAATACAGAATGTGCAGTAATGTGCACTAACACGACCATTTTTTGCATTGTCTCTGTCTTTCTGAATGAAGGATTCAGATTTGTGAGAAGTTTCAAATTGCAGATGTTAATTATCTCATTCATAATTGTTGTTTGTGAAGGTTAAGACAATTTTATCTTGTAATTTTATAGAATTACTTAGAAAACTTGGAATAATTTACTAATTATTTATAACTTACCTATTCAATATTGTTTTATGTTTACAAATCAAGTATTCTAAAAATAAAGGTCGGCCACTGAATAGAATAGGATACCCCTAACAGGATTTTTGCACTTTTATTCTAACTTTGACCACAGTAGGTATAATAAACAGTGCGGGAGCGCTTTCTTTGACGACGTTCTTTTGTTATTTACAGCTATTGTTTGATTTTTATCGATTGCTGGTTATAATTTCATTACAGGACAACTATTCTGTGTCCATATAAAAAGTATGCCTCGACGTGTCATATAAAACAAGTAGTTTTAGATGCGCCTTCTTTGATTTCCTTCCTTTCCGCCTTCTTTGATACCTTGAGTTTGAAGCAAGAGCGAGATTACTTATGTCATTTTAGGTGAAAACAAAAATAAAGCTGTTTAATTTTAATTTTCAAATTAGGACACAATTGTGTTAGAACAAGCAGCTTCTATGGTTCCATTTCTCTGCCTTCAACACACACAGTATGTTTTGAATTTGTGGTGTATGCTACTGTTGGACGATGAACATTTTGTAGTCTGCTGAGCTGCAATTTGATAGAATCTTGAGTCGATAAGGTCCTTGAACCGCGCTAATAATGATCATCAAGCATTAATCATTTACCAGAAGATTCACACGCGAGTCATATAGTTCTCATTATGCAATAGGAATATGCCGTGGTGATCGTCAGTGACATTGGTGACCGTCTGATGACGTCACATCCGGTGATCATCACCGGCTTTCAATGTGTTGATGACTTTCATTATTTGACGTAATTATAAGGCAGTGATATTTATTACCTAGATAAACAATTATCTAGGAATCTAGGTAGTAAATAAATAACTCTTCTAGGTAAGTTTAAAGATAGATTACAGTTCAAAGATCTCATTCTAATTCGGAGTTTCCTTCCAAATTCTAAATCTTGGGTTTTTTGTCCTAAAAAGATACAATGACTTGACATCAATAGGTAATCTCAATATAGATAGGCTAAATCAGCGTCAATTAAAGGATCTGGGTCTTGACTAGTTCAAGGCCCAGATCCTTTAATTGACGCTATTTAATTGACGCTGGGGAGATATTAGTGCAAGAATAAAAACCGGGCAAGTGCGACACTCGCGCACGAAGGGTTCCGTACCACTATGACATTTGGGTACGGATCCCTAAAATGATTAACATCCAATTTTTAAATTTGATAGGAAAATGTGAAATATTTAGCTTCGATCCTTACTCCCTTCAAACGATCACACCACTCAAAAAAAAAAAGAAAAAAAAAAACTTTGGCAAAAAGAAAATCTGAAACTTATAAGAAACTCTTTGGTAAGTGAAGGCAGACTTGGTATATTTGACAGACAGGGCGGCCATTTTGAATTTCACGACCTACTCGATTCCCTTGTAGTTTTTGAAACACGTTTGTTATATGGGAGCCCCTCTTAAATATTTGTTTTATTTTGTTTTTAGTATTTGTTGTTGTAGCGGCAACCGAAATACATCTTCTGTGAAAATTTCAACCGTCTAGCTATTACGGTTCATGAGATACAGCCTGGTGACAGACGGACGGACGGACGGACGGACAGACAGACAGACAGACAGACAGACAGACAGACAGACAGCGAAGTCTCAGTAATAGGGTCCCGTTTTTACCCTTTGGGTACGGAACCCTAAAAAGGAATTCCTACAATAAGATACCTATAGAAATAATGAAGTGACCTTACTATATCGATAGATATATCGATACTCGTAGGTATTCAATCCGACGATGCGGTGCATGTCGTGAATTAATGACGCAACACACGGATGTCGGGACGTGTGCGCAGGTGCAGGAATGCTGTGAGATTACTAACTCACAGTTTATTGTGGGACTATACGATTTCATTTCTTGTGATCCAATAAAATGGTGCTATATCTCGACGTTTAACAGCTTACAAAGATTTTAACATGATATAAAACAGTTGTCATCTTGGTAAGACGTAGTTAGTCACAGTGTGATGAGAATTCAAGCTTGGTGGCGGAGCATTCTACTGCCCATGACATCACCACAATATAATGCTACTAAGTAATTTAACAAACAAATATACAAACAAACTTTCGAATTTATAATATAAAATAGGTTATGCAGGACTGATAACGTTGTACTGTGATCGTTTCGCCAGTCTGTCACGTTTTACAATTAAACTTTTCGTAACCAGTTTTAGATAAACAATAGAGCTACCAATTACTTCGGCTCAATTTATATTGACCCACTATAGAGAATGATCTATTCCGTCTCGTTAGCTTTAATACTGGTAGCGAATTAATAGAGTTTCACGGCCGTCGGGCGATAACCCGACGACGCGTGCGTTTCAATGCGCGCGCGCACGCTACCGCGCTTTATCGGCGTCCATTGTAGTCGCCGCTTTGTTGCGTAATTGGCGATAGGGATGTAAACATATCGATATAGTGGTTAAAGTTGAACTTGTTATCCGCACTAATTAGTATTTTTTTACAACAACAAATAAGACGTCGGTGTTTTCGGCGGAAGAAGACATTATTCATGTATGCCTAATTTTTCCATTCAGTAATTTTGACGTCTTTAATTTTGACTTCTACACTTACTATGATTTTACAAACATAATTATTTTATATCGTTTATTTACTGTTCATTTGTTTGATATTAGACGTAGACGACATTAAAAATTAAACTTAATGTAAGTATAGGTCCTACTTTTTGTGTTACCTTCTTTTCTATCGACATAAACTCTCTCATCACGAGAGTCTGTTCCCATCCCTAGCCCGGATACAGGACGAAGGGCAAGAGCCCTACATACCCCATCAATAAGGTCAATTGGTCCCAATAATAGCCCGGAAGTTGCTATCCCGGATATGCAAGTTGTTCGCGCGTATCGACGCGTCCCCCGTGACAAAATGTTCGTCTACCCACATTGGGCTAATACTTCCGTGATTTAAAATTTAAAGTGACAATTGTAAATAGTGGATTGAACGGATATGCTAATTACGTAGTGATGAAAATGTTATTGTTCGAATTTAAAAAGTTTTTTTTTGGCGTTTTATTTGAAACTTCTTACAAATTATATTAGCAGATTTGGTCACTTCATAATCTCTATCTGGTTCATCACTAATAGTGCTTATAGGTGGTTAGCGATGCTTCTAAATTAGTTATTTTAATTCCAATATGGCACACCAAAATGTGCAAGTTTTAGGCTGTGCTAATCGGAAAGCACCAAATTGTACTTTACTGGCACAGTCTAAATGGTAGTTATGGAGTCTTCACTATTATACTACAACCGTCAGAGTAAACTTATTCAGACCAATTAACTCTTTCAAATAAATATACATTGGTAGTCTCGGTTCAGAATTATGGCGGTATTCGAATATCGCCCGACCTCGCCTATCTTGGACTTGCTCCGCTCCCAGACTATTTCACAATGTAAGAACCTGTCGAATACTCTCGATAAATTCTTGACATATAACCGAATTTTATGGCCATGTCCGTGGATATTGCAGGATGCAGTTACTGCGAAAGCATCTCGTTTGCATAAATATTTAGATTGTATTAATATTACTTATTCATTATTATAAAATGGTTTCCATCGGGCAGGACAAGCCAACGTTCTAAGCATAAGATAACACTAAGTATGATTTGTTACACTAGTATAACTTAGACTACTTATTACTTTAAGATTTTGTTGTTCAGACAGATAAACTATATACTTACCGCGAATAAAATGCCGAAACAGATTAAGTACCTACTATATATCTACTGCATTTTGTGGGCAAATAAAAAACAATAGGGACTTAGTAGACCATACAACTTAGTAGTGGATGTTACCGGTTTTACATAAGGTCCCTCCATTATTATTATAAACTACGTATTTAGATCGCGTTGTTGATCCCGTACAGTCTCAATAATATTGGACGAAAGTCGTTTAAGCTTAAAAAATGAAGTAGGTACTTTATTTTTATTTATTTCGGTCTGAGACCGATATGGCCAATTTGGAATGGCCAGGGTCAAGTTTTAGAATATTTCAAGTTTCTTCTTATTTTAATTTCGGCGTCGTACATCTTGCCAGTATCAAGTATTTTGCATGAAATTAGCCCGATCGGGCCTATAGTTTCAAGTCAGGGGCTATGGTAAAGCGGTGGCAACTTTACTATAACCTTCAAGGATCTTCGGCGCGAAAGACGGAAAGTTTATGTTTAACACTCAATTTTGTTTTCACTACCACACTTGTGCACATTCACGGAACTAAATTGAATAAGATTCCACCAAAATTACGCAATTTAACCGAGTTTACAACATAGTTTAACGAAAATAAAATTGGAGCACGACATGTTGTCTCCGCTTTCGCGCCGAAAGTCCAAGTAGGTACTTGAGGATTTTGTTTTCCTCTTAAGGACGTGGCGACTCTTACCATTTCCATCCAAACTTAATACCAAAATAAAATATGAAAAATTTAGTTTTCTACCTTAATATCGATATTATTCGGATAAAGATTTTACTTTTAAAGGGTCCCCACCGCAAGGTTTTCCAAAATATTCATTCACATTCAAATAAAACGGAGAAACATTTTTTAATAAAAAAATTTTTCTCCGTTTTATTTCATTTCGTTCATTTTTCATAATTTATTTTGGTATTAAGTTTGTATGGAAATGGTAAGAGTCGCCGCGTTCTTAAGAGATTTCTTTCTTTCTTTTTAATCTGTCGCCAAGTCGAGCAAAAGTCGAGCACGGCCGTACCATCCTTTTCTCGAAACTTTGTTTTTACCTTAGCCGTAAGGAAAATTCCGAACTTGAGATCAATGTCAAGAATTTTACGTCCACCAACAAGTTGCTACGTATTTCGGTATTTCCATTGAGGTGATACTCTGTCAATAGCATGCTTAGTTGTTTACGCAACAAACGACATTCAAACACCCCTGTTAACATGCGAAGTACAAGTAGCTATACGGTGCGACCTTGCTTCTGTCCGTGTCTGCATCCGCGTCTTGCTGACAATATAGGTACCTACTTATTAGATTTTAATCAAAATTACTATCGCAAGACTCGCTACATGTATAATATGAAGTTATCCGGGATCTATATTATATGAAACTTACTTTGACGGCCTCTGTCGCGTGTCGGGCGACCGACTCGACTGTGACGCAGGAGGTTGCAGCTTTGATTCCTACCTAGGACAAGTATTTATCCTGATCATAAATGTTTGTTTCTGGTTCTGGGTGTTTTGTGTGTATTTACAAAAAATACTTGTAACAAGTAGTATGTACCTATAAATATACGTTGTCTAGTAGTTACCTATAGAACAAGCCTAGTGTTTTGGGGCTGGATTGTGGTGTGCGCAAATTCCAAAAAATTAGTTAACCAGGTATCTATGCAGGAACTTATGTATAACTTGTCCTTTGTCAATGATAAAGAAGTGGAAAGTAAAATGTAACGACACAGTCACCGTTGCATAGATTCTTAGAAGCGAATAATATAATCTATTAAATATTACGTCTTATTTATTGCTCATAAATTCATTCGTTTTAGATCAGTGCAGATCCTGTAGGTAATATCATTTGTAAAGAATGTATTAACTTCTATGTCGACTGATATTTACCTTATTTAATGTAACCGCTGGTTATTATATGGCGCCTGTAACAAATACATATTAGAATATTGCAGGATTACTTTGCATTATATTACGGTCGTTAAAACATTGACATTCAATATCGACTCGTAAACAAACAGATTATAATATAGATTAACATATTTATAAACTTTACACGAGGATATGTCCAAGCATAGACTAAGCCCAAAGCAAGTAAGTACGCCATTAGATTTAGATTATCCTAAGTATTTTTATTTTGCCCAATCTCTGAAATACAACTATGGGTCTGTTAGGATTCGGATACCAACAAAGTGTAGTAGTCAAACACTGTGCAGGTTAAGTTGGTGTAGGTCCAAAAAAGAATAAACAAAACTATACTACTAGTACACCAGAATTTTATAGAAATTAAGTGAGATCCCTAAACGACTGTAGCTGCCTATATTCGATTCAATTCGAACGATTACTCCTAAATTATAAATTAGATCAATTACCACAGCTCTTCCTGGTTCGTAAGATCGAACGCAGCTGACTATGACGTCAGTCTATCACGTCACTCGACTCCAAGTCCTCAGAAGGAAAGAGTTACTGACTCACCAGTAAGCCTTTGTATGTCAGAGAATGTCGGCAAATTACTTACCAAGTACCGTATGATTTGGATTGTGGAATATAAACAATAGGTACCTACTGAGATAACTGTCTTGTCGAGTTATGGATAATGATGGGCTACTGTTGGGAATCAACTAGACATTAGTCTCCTTACCTCTAATGTCTTGCTAAATTAGGTATAGTCGTAGTTTAGTAAGACATTAGTATGATGATGACGTTTGGATAGCTATATTCTTTTTGAAACGTTTTTAGTAATAGTAATGATGCTACATAAAAAAATATAAACCGGCGGAAACATCATTAGCTTCACTTCCAAAAAATGTTAGCGAAGCTAGTATAGATATTATTTCCTTTTCGGCCGTCTATGTAACTGTGTTTTGTAACCAGTTACAAAAAATGATTTTTTTCTCCTTTCACATAGTTACAAACTAGTAAATATTGAAAATATGTATACCTACTTAGAAATATTTTTAGATATTAACATGTCTGTGATATTTACCATGAAATAATTAGGTAGATTAGTTCAGTTTTAATACGTTTTACCTAGGTAACTGTTGTTTACAAGTATTTGCGTAAACTTTGTTTTTTTTCCTCTACACTCTACGTTTTAGAAACGTCAAGGAGGAAACCCACTTTTAGTTAGGTCTTAAGATATACTTGACAACAACATTTCAACAAAATACCGTCATTGGCACGACGTCATGCAGTTAATTAATATCCTTTAAAACTATACCTAATAATAACTTTGACAACATAGTTTCCTTCGTGGCGTACGACTGATTGCGCATACGCACCGCAATGTCCTTAGAGTACAAGCAAACGTAACAACTATTGCTTAATCTGTGTCTCTAGTACGTTTGACCTTTTCGATTGGTTCCGCGAATTCTGACACCTTATAGATACGACAGTTGCATTATAATGATTTCTCAGAATGCAGTTTCGGCATCCATCGGTTGAGTGGGTGGTGATTGGATATTCTTTAAATTTATCCTTATTAGGATACTTTTAAGAATTTTTGTTAAGGCTAAGTTTAAATTGTAAAATCACTTAAAAAGCGCGCTTAAATTCCTAAGATAAGTCGTAATATGCGATAATCAAAGTTGTCTCTAAATACTTTTGTTTGTAAAAGAGATTAAAGAAATTTTAACCCTTCATTTGTTTCGCTTGTCAACTAATCACTGAGAAGCATCCCGTTCTGGATCGGCAATGGTTGATTAAAGACGGACGTGCCATAATTGAATGCACTTGACTGTAATAGAGGGATGGTATGTGGTAACATCTTATGCAAGTTTTGTTCTTTTTGTACCACTTTGGAAGCACCTGGCTTGCTTTAGGACAGGTTTATAAAACAATGCAAGTATAGCAGTAAATAGAGACCTAACGTAGAGATCTAAAATAGTTAATTTATTAGATTGTGTTTAATTAAAGTATAACTTTAAGCTTAAAAGAGTTGTATTAGTCCTCAATGAGAGAATTTCGTTGTAATATCAAAGGATGCTACAGTTCGTAATTATTTCTGATCGACTGGTTATAATGATGTTCCTACTAGAGCTTTTAGTTGGTTCGGACCCTTAAAAATCATCAACAACCAAACTTTAAAAAGGCGATATAAACCCATGGATTTCCCACGCTATCAAAAAAACATCTAAATTAAGACATCTTCAAAGAATTTTGCTCATAAATATTTATTGTTTGATTCGAGAAATCTGCAAGTTGTTACTACAAGCGGTGACTGTGATACGCTGGTATGAATCAGAGGCACATGGTAGGGACCGGTTCTGAAGGTTGCCTCTGAGAGCGTGCGTACGAGCATTGTGGTCGCTAACCTGCTTGTAGCTACTGACTTTAATGACAGATGACGAATGTGTTTAGTCTACTAACTGATGATTTAATCCATTTGTCTTAGAAATAGGTATACTTACACATAGACGTGACTAAAGTAGACATTATGCTCTTGTTTCTTATTATGACCTAGCTGCGCTCGGTAACGATAATCTATACTAATACTAGCTGACCCGGCAAACGTTGTTTTGCCTTATAAATCATAGATAGTAGCCGATTCTCAGACCTACTGAATACGTATACAAAATCTCATAAAAATCGGTCAAGCCCGTTCGGAGGAGTACGGTAACTAACACTGTGACATGGAAATTTTACATATTAGAAAGAAGATTATAATGCTGAAGAGTTTGTTTGAACGCGCTATTCTCAGGAACCGCTGGTCCGATTTGAAAAATTCCATCAGTGTTGGATAGTCCATTTATTGAGGAAGGCTATATAGGCTACCTCAATAAATGAATTTGATCCCGATATTCCCACTGGATCAGGACTTACGCGGGTAAAACCGCAGGGCGCAGCTTGTATACTATAATATACTAGCAGTAACAGAACAGAAGCAGCGTAGCAGAACGTAAGTCCCGTAGGAATATCGGGATCAAAAGTAGCCTATGTATAGCACGTATATGTATAGCCTCGATAATGTAGGTTTCCATTGGTGAAAGATTTTTTAAAATCGGTTCTGTGGTTTCAGATATTACCCGGAATATACATACACACATAAATGTTACCAATGATATCTCCTTAAAATATTAGTATAGATATCACCATTGTCCGCCATTGTGGTGTCCCTATAGGTAAAGTTGTGTTACATAAAATCTCACCAAAATACCAATAATGACAGTCGTAAAAAAATCTGTAGTAAAAAGTTGAAAATTAAATAAATAAAATAAATATTGCACGACGTTACACACAGCGCAATCTAGCCCCAAACTAAGCACTAGGCTTGTACTATGGGTACTAGACAACGGATATACTACATATTATACTTTATTGATTTATTGATTTTTAATTGATTTATTATTACAAAATCAAGTATGGGAGAGTCTAGCTAGCCTTGTCACGGTCCGGGCTTCCTCAGGAATGCGTGCCCGTCATCCGATGCTGTGGGATGACCGCAGCTTCCAGCCGACCGTGGCGAATGACCACCAACCTGCTGAAGCACTCTTGTTACATTCGGAGATAATAATATGATACTTTTATGATAAGTGTCGACTGTCGCAGGAGTCTTTTCCCACGAGTCGTAGGTATTCAACTTGAGATAATACCTACTGACTAATGAGGCCCGACGGCGAAGTGGTAGAGCGGTGACCTGCTGGTTCGCAGGTCGTGGATTAATTCTGCTGATGGTATTAAACTTTGTATAATGCATATTTTTATTATTAAAGTAGGTAATTAATTCCTTAAGGGTAACCTTACCCTTACCTACTTAATTTAAGATAAGATACGAAGATAAGACCTTTACAGGTCCCTTCGGATTAACCTGTAAAACTATCGAAACGTTGAGCGTTGAAACAATGATAAAAGTAATAAACACCACGCGATTAAAACCGAAAAATGTCTGTAATTTCAATACAACATCGTGAAAACAGAAGAAAAATCGATCTACCTATATTCCTGATGATTAGAAATTGAAATTACAGTAGGTTTACACTTAAATTACAATCTAGATAAAAATGCTTGTAATATTTAGGTATATTTAGACTATTTCGAGTTAGTTACAAATCTAAACTTGTAGATGTTGATAATTTTTTGAACCCATGAAAATGACATACTTTGACATGGCTTACTCTAACTCTAACTGAAAACTCATAATATGGCCTTTTCACAAGACGATAAAGTAATTAACATCACTCTAAAAACCCATTATTATAATTAACAGCTTTGTGTTGAATGTCACATCCAACAGCAGATAACCAAATGTTGACTGCCCCATATCTGGTAACTGGCAAGGTCCGACTAGATGCCAACATTTGAACATAATTAGAGGGTTAGCCGCCCGCCCACGGTGCCCCGCCCACGGCGACATTTGCAAGGTTAGCCTCCTGTGGACAGTTAATTAGGAACTGCTGGTTAAGATTGTGTTAACTAAAAACGTTCAGAATCCAAAACAGTAGAAGTACCTCCTATTTTTTTTTTTATGGCCATAATGTGCCATCGACGACGATGAATGGCGAATAACTAAAATACGATTTATAAATAAATGCTTTCAAATTTTCGATATTGATAGGTATCAGGCCGTTGGATTTTAAACAATCCTCTTCCTCCTACAAATTTCACCTTTTAAAAAAACCCTAAAACAGGTGTCTAGGTGTGTGTAAAGGAAATATTATTAAGTACATGACTTTTGTAAATTTAAGTTACATCTTCTAATATTATCAACGTTAATTAATTCTGAAATGATACTTTCTTTATGCCCTTTTGTAGTCCAAAAAAAAACACCTATTATTATTGAACACGCATGCATAATATAGTAAAATTCCTGGAACATTAAATTAATAATAAATATCCAATGATTTAGCGACACATGTTCCTCATCATCTGTTCAACGTTTTGCTTCAGTTTGTTCAGCCCCGCCCTGTCTGCTCATCTTTAAAATTAAAGTAACAAGGGCATAATATAACCGTGTGTGTATTTTTTACTCATACGTGTATTATCTTACCAAGTAAAAACTGGTAAAGCAATTCAATTATAAAATGTTACAACAACTTCAATACTTACTTATATTTTTCCATTGAAGTTGAGTAATTTGTCAATACAATTGGTTAAATATTGTTTGTTCTATCGATTGGTCATTTAGCGTGTACTAAACGAGTTGTTGTACTCGTATATCTATTCCTAGGAAGTATATTGACGCACTGTGGTACAAATTACGTTCACTAGGTAAGTACTATTTTAAACCGATTTCAAATAAGAGAAGGATTTTTATTCGGCAAGTTTTTTTATTTTTATTTAATTTAATTTCACATTTACCGAAATTGTTGTTATATTATAATGTTATAGATAAATAGAACCTATGATTTCATATGCCGAACTGGCCAATTTAGAGAAACTTGTATCTATTGTTGTCTTACCACCTCCTGTACTCCAAACCTATATTATGAATAAATTGAATTGAAGTTTTTCTTTGCGTGCTTAGGTATTTTATTCCTTAAAGAATTAATGAATTCTTTATAGTAGTACACTATATTTAAGAATATGTTAATTGTATACCTAGAAGCATTATTTTGAACCGTCTTAAAATAAGGAGTAATGATAGGATAAATAAGGAGTTGAGTTAGAAAGTTCTCGGATATCTCCGAACCATTTGAGGTTTTATCGTAATAAATATTGAATTATTATTTTTTAATTGAAAACGAATATTTTATTTCCTTTTGTACGGGGTGTCCAATGATACAGCTTTATGTGTGCGTGTGGCATCATCAGGCCCTATCAGAGAACAAGGGTCAGTTGTATTAGTTCAGATCTCAAATTTCAGGAGCTTAAGGACTTCTTTGAAGATAGCACCGCGTAATGCGAGATGTTTATCTTATTAATGTATCAGTGTCAACGAGATAGTGGACAAAGCTACTTCAGTTACTTATTATAAGTGACGAGGTTTAGATGTATGTTAGTGCAATGTGTGGCAGTGGTTGATCGGTATTTATTTAAGAAATGTAGGTATCTAAATAAATAACCAAAAATTACCCCAACGAAATGTGTGGCGGTATCTTACTCACTAAGCTAACTAAACTAGCTTAAAAATATGAGAAGAAAAAAAAATTGGTTAAGTCATTGCTCCCGGATTGAGTAAAGATGCGTTGTTGGTTCGAATCCAGCTTAGCGTCGATTGTGCGCGTGGTGTCTTTGCAGAAGTACTTTTCCTTTGAATATTCCTATGAATGCCCGGTGCAGGCTTAAGTACTTAAAATAAAAAAAACGGGGCAAGTGCGACACTCGCGCATAAAGGGTTCCGTACCACTATCACAATTGGATACGGAACCCTAAAATGGTTTACAACAACCAATTTTTAAATTTTATAGGAAAATATGAAATATTTATCTTCGATTCTTACTCCCATCAAACGACCGAATCACTCAAAAAAAAAAAAAAACATTGGCACAAAGAAAATCTGAAACATAAAATAAACTCTTTGGTAAGTAAGGCAGACTGGTATATTTGACAGATAGGGCAGCCATTTTGAATTCCATGACCAACTCGATTTGTCCTGGTCCTTGTTCCTGTCCTGACTCCTTGTTATTTTTGAAACACGTTTGTTGTATGGGAGCCCCTTTTAAATAATTGTTTTATTTTGTTTTTATTTGTTGTATTTGTTGTTGTAGCGGCAACCGAAATACATCTTCTGTGAAAATTTCAACCTTCTAGCTATTACTGTTCATGAGATACAGCCTGGTGACAGACGGACGGACGGACGGACGGACGGACGGACGGACGGACGGACAGACAGACAGACAGACAGACAGCGAAGTCTCAGTAATAGGGTCCCGTTTTTACCTTTAGGTACGGAACCCTAAAAATAATATTAAACAAACTTAGTTAAATTGGCAGTGGACGGTCGGCTTTTTAATGGGTTTTGCCCAAGCAAACAAAGTAGTTAATACTATGAAATACCCAAATTTCCACCCAAGTAGGTTATTTACACAAATTGTGTCTATCGAACGATGTAATCGACATCCGCTGGACGCGACACTAAGTTTTTGTTATAATTTACACTTTTTGTTGTTTCGTTCATAACGATCTTTTAGTTTAATTGTGAAGTCATCTGTTTATATTGTTTTGTTTGACTATCTCGCTTTGTCCGTTGATAGAATTGATAACAAAGACTGAATTTGTTTTTTTTATAAATGTCGATGATGGATAACAGTTAAGGAAGTTAATACGTTTTAACGTTGTTAAATTTTAGATATTTAGTCTTACTACTACACGTGCACATCTCACTCACACAGAAACGAGTGATAAGCAAAAAAAACCGTACCGAAAAATAGCTATAATTTCTCTACAATTTGATACTGAGCGTATTCGCCCCTTTAAGAGACAGGTATTCCCGCATTACAAAAAATATGTATTTACAAATTGTTATATATTACGATAGGTCTCTTATCTATGTTATACTTGTATAGGTATGTGATTCAGTTACCAAACATAAACTAAAAGAGACATACCTAGTAGGTTTATGGAAACAGTAAACACTAGTACCTACTAAAGCCTATGTTGCAGGTATTCTTTGAGGAAATTAAGGAGGTAGATTTTCTTTGAGCGATGAACGTACAAGTAGAACATAAGATACGTGTCATGCATGAGGGACAAAACCTATTATTTGTTTACGATTTTATGCCTATTTTTATTTGCATCTCGTGATACTACTGGCAACAGTGTAGTGTCAGTGGAAATGTACTTTTACCCGAAGCACTACCAGTAGTGTCACGGGGGAGTGAAATTTCCCTTCACTCTACTAGTAGTGCCAAGCGGTAGTGCCTAAGGAAATAAACGAAATAGAGGGTCACTTTTGAAAATACAGAAACACAAACTAAATTGTTTTCTAAACCCTGAGTATATTTTGTTTAAAAACATGTTGTACGGCACGCGACATAACAAAATATTATCACTTTATTAATAGGTAGGTACACATAGTAATCGGAAATCGGATGTTTTCATATTAAGCGAGACTAAATAGATTAAAACATAAATATTAAAAGGAGATCAAAGAAAAAAGTGAGACGAGTCGAAATGATGCGTGCGTCCTTTGGAAGTTACAACTTATGTTATTTAAGTGAATAATTAGAAGTAAACATAAGTGTTTACTTTTGTAAATACTTCTAAATGCATATTTACAAGAAGTAACGATCTGCACCAAATACAATTTGTTGACAAGCTATTTTAAATGATTTAATCTACGTTTATGGGAATTATGGGTTTATGCGTAATTCAAGAAAAGTTTTCGCAAATTGAAGTCCATTACTGAGATTTTACTTATTTAGTTTTTTTTTTATTTTGAGATTTAGGCTTCATTAAGGCTTAATTCGACCAAACCAAAATAAGCATTGAATAGCAATTCTCTGTCATTTTTCGTTTTATGCATGGAATTGCTATTCGTTGCTCATTCCAACGGAACTAGGTATATTATGGTCAATATTATGGCTATTTACAAGCCGCATTTCGGGCATTATTACCAGCTATAAATGCAAAAACAAACAAAAAAATAGTACTTACTACTGTAAGCATTCACTTATAATGATAAATACCAATGATCTCTCGGTAGCGCCCATCGGTCAAAGGGTTCAAGGGAGTGGCCACAATCGGCCTCTGTTGTTTCATTTTTTAAAGTTGTTGGTCTTTTTGTTAGACGACTGGCGTTAATCGAAGATAAAGTTCGTTTACTTGTTTGTGTTAACTTTACTGAGAAAGGAAGTGTTGCTTATTTTTGCTAGAAGCTGCTTTAGCTAAGTATTTAATGATCTTCCACGCCGACTGATGCATTTATAGTGCAGTATAAGCAAATGCTTACCAAAAAGATTATATAGGTACAAACAATTATTTGACTATTTTTTTTTACGGTTTCGTTCCCAAAAGGTAAAAAGGCTTTTTACTAAGGCTACACTGTCTGTCTCTATGTCACCAGGTTGAATCTTATGAATCGTGATAGCTAAACAGTAAAATTTTCATTTTTGTTGTGTCGATTTAAGGCAGAATATGAGAAAATAACTATAAGAAAAGTCCGAAAATTCTTGAACAATTTGATGCTTTTTGATATTTGAGTAAAATCGTTTATTGTGCGTATTGTGACGTTGTATACGTTATTGTGTAGGTATATAGCTATATATCAATCAATATATAGCTATATACCTAGCTATATATTGATTGATATCTAGGAAAGGAAATCAACATCCTTGCGCCGGCGCCGCTGGAGCGAGCGTGTCTGATAAGGAAATCCTTTATCCGAAAGGATAGTGCACTATTTTGAGCCTAGGTATTAGGTATTATTTATGAATAGGTTCAACATCTACAGTTCCCATTGTGCAAGTTTGGTTGCCCAAGTTAGAGGCCCTCTGAGAGAGGTCCTGCAATTTCAAGACAGGTTTCACATAAGTATTTAAAAAAAAAACTAAATGTGAAATCACATGTAACCCTGGCCAGGAAAAGATATTTGTAGTAAGTATAGTATTTCAAATTGGATATAAATACGACACCATTTCTTGCATTTTAGTCTCCATATCCAGTATTCAAATGTACCTAAATTGTCTTGAACTAAACATTTAGTTTTGGTGCAATTACTAAAAGCTTAATGGATGCCGATGCAATTAGTTGAATATTTCCCTATACACGTGTGGGTAAAGATTAAAGAAACTTCAAATGAGTTACTTGTGAGTTTGGAAGACTAATACAATTTCAGGTATTTCGTGAAAGGGTTTTATAATGACCGACATTAAAGAAATAGTAAAAAGAACTAATGACGTCAAAAACATAACACTGAATAAGTCTCTAGCCCTTTGTTCACTGGGGGTGGGGTCACTGATATTTCTTCTAACGAACATTTTTGACGTCTAAAATGTGTTTGAAACTATGGAAGATCTTTTTTAGTCGAACGATCGAAAATTCCTCTTAAGGCCTCTTTTAGCTATCACATAAATAGCAGTTTTTTGCCTTTTTTTTAACTCGATAGATACAAAAAATGCCTAGACGCACCATTACCACTCTGAAGGTGCGTCTAACATAATAGGTATCTATATCTACCTTAGCTATCTGTGTGTGATTTGATTTCTCCTATATAATAGTCTGTCTTGTTCTATTAACCGACTTCTAAAAAAGGAGGTTATCAATTCGTTTCTATATTTTTTTACAAAATATCCCTGAGTGTCTACCTACAACAGTGTTAGTCCTCAAAGAAACTCCTACGCACCGATATCAGCTAAACCCTAGTGATGATGCAAGTGATGCAGCATGCATTGTTGATTCAATTAGCATCCTCGTGCTAACTGCAGCACGCGGCTTCTCTCATAATCAGTAGAGTCAATAAACTTACCGGCCTTGGACCTACTGTTAAAGTTTTACGGTAAAGTTCCACCGCGTATATAAAACGAGTAAATTTGTTTTCTTTAGTTATTATCATAAACGTTACATACATAAAAAAAATATGTTTATGAAAATGTTTTAAAATACATGATATCACAGGAATTTGTTTTACATGCGGGAATCGATACTACCTACAACCTTTTGCGTCTCAAATTAGTCACTAAGCCACAGTGGTCATCAAATTGTTATTTTCCAGTTATTTATAGTGTCAAATTGTGTGTGACAATATAAAAATAATAACACACCTATATGTCACAGTACCTATTAAATAACATTTCACAGTAGGCTTCCTTATGTGAGTCGTGACCAATGCCTTTAAGGTTGGTCATCGTAATGAAGAACTAATTAAGAGGAACAATTAGTTCGGCTGCGGTAATTACAAATTGATTGGTTTACTTGTATGACTGCGCCCGCGCCGCCACTTGCTTACAGACCGATACCTACTTTTGTACACGGGTTTTGTACGAGTATGTACAAAGATTGTAGATCATAATGCTACAAAAACCGCAGGGCATGATAAAAAACAAAACAAAACAAAAACAACGAATAATAACGGAATTGCATTTTAAAGACTACAGACTCTTCGATAAATATACAGATATAACAGCGCTGTCGCAATACGTGGATCATTCGAAAAGAATGAACATCTGGTTGCCCAGATTTAAATTATTTTCTGTGTTTTTATTCATCTAAGTTTATAGCTTGACTGGTACAACTACTAAATTTGTAAAACTCTACCTATATCTTTGCCTGTATGAAATCCGGGAATATCTTATAACTTTTTCTAAGATTTCACCAGTCCATTACTACAGTCGTTGACCTAAATAAAACTCAATAGATTTTTTTTCAGTTTAACTTTGAACGTGGTATGTTGCCTACGCAAAGCGAAATGAAATATATTATTTACTATTATAAAGCGGAAGAGTTTGTTTGTTTGTTTTTTTGTTTGTTTGAACGTGCTAATCTCAGGAACCACTGGTCCGATTTGAAAAATTCTTTCGGGGTTGGATAGTCCATTTATTGAGGAACGTTTGGCTACGTTTGATCCCGATATTCCCACGGGATCGGGACTTATGCGGGTGAAACCGCGGGGAGCTGCTATGTTAACATAACTGCAAATATATTCGTAACTGTGTCAGACGTTTTTATGATCCCTTATTTCAATAGAACGGATGCTGAAATGACATAGGCATTTAAAAAAGTGTCGGTAAAAATTGGCACAAACGAGCAAAAACGAATTTACAATTTTCATAACATTATCATAAGATTGATGTGAAGGGTAGGCGTAGAGACGCGACTGGCATCTTCAGTAACTGGTTACGAAACTCCGACTTCGTATATGGTCGGTTTCGTGTTAGGAAAAAATCCTCTTGTTTAGAAACTGGTGTCGTACGAAGAGGATTTTCTCTTTTTCAGTAACTGGTTACGAATCTCCGGTTTCGTACGCGGGTGAAGCCCTAAAATCGACGATTTTTATTTAAAAACCGATAGCTTCTTACGCAGCGTACTACGTGGACGATAGGATGCGAACGCGATCCGATCCGATGCGGTGCGGCAAAAACAAACAGTCGATAGCCATTGAAGTGGCCTACGTGCGTAAGCTGCGTTGCGGCGCGGCACGAATTGATGCGAACGCGATCTGTCGACTTGACATTTACGTCCGAACTAGATGCGATGGGCGACGCCGCGCCGCCGCGCCGCCGACACCATATTTTGGGAGAACGATACGCGCGCACGTAGGACAGAGTCGCCGCGTCACACCGCACCGCACCGGATCGGATCGGATCGCAATCGCGTTCGCATCCAATCGTCTACGTAGGACGCTGCGTTAGTTGTCTGTTGTTGAGCGATCGGTCGACAGTCTAGTTTGGTGTCTGTCCCTCAAACATAGACCCAACAGCGTCTGCTATATGATTTCTTTTTTTATGACATCTCTTGCGAGCTTCCTGTGCACCTGGTCTGGAAGCACGTGCGCAGACGCAGTTTTTTCACGTAGGTACTTATTCAGGGTTCCGCTTCTCTGAAACCCGATCTTTACGTAAATGGTTTGTTTGCTCAAGAATCTGAGAGAAAAAGATGACACGTGCGTTTTTAAACTTTGAAGTTAAGGGCGATTCTAAAATAGATTAATAGATTTTATGACACGCAATGGTTTATAAAAAAAATAATCAATCCACTGGCCTGTGCCCACGTATAACTAAATTGGTCAGAGCGGCGGCAGACGGTTGAACCACACCCTAGTAGTTTTTCCTTTTTTGTGGTCAACGGGGGGCGCGTGAACAAATATAACTAAGATTTTTCTATATACATTCAGGTAGGTAGGTTAGTATTTCACATAGTTTCTAAATGCCTGCGTTAAAACGAATGCATGTTAAAATGTAGGTAGCTTAGGTTGGTAAGTAGTAGGTACCTCTTAGTATTAACCCAGTAACCTAGTAAAAGACTACGTCACTCTAAAAACTTAGGTAAAGTGTAAGAATTTTACATGGCGATACTATTACAGATTCTCTAGACAAGGGAAAGTGAGAAGGAAGAGAGATCCCATGTCGGGACATATCCTTGGAAAATCTTTAAGAATTAGGTAGGTATATAACATTATACAGAATTAAATAGATATATTCTTTGATATTGTTAATTCCTAACACAAATCTGTAAATCATAAAACCCACATAAAACTATTTGTATCTGGGAGTAAGAAGCTGCAATAATAATAAGAAGTCTATCATCGCTCATAATTTGGTGTAAAAATAAATGTTCAACTATATTATTTTATAAACCGACGGAACCTTATTTAAAAACAGCTAACTGTGACAGGATAAAGGGTGGTACCCTAGTACCTACCAACTAAAGCGCGTGTAAAAACTCAATCGAGAGAACACAGACCACAAATTTGAAACGGACCGGAGAATCAATTCTAACACATTTACACGGTGCATTTGTGCAGTGTCTGTGAAAGTACGACATAACGGCCACGCAATTTGTACCTACTTAAATGTGTGTAGTGCCAGCTTTTGTTAACCAAAGTGGAACCGTATTCTGGAGCCATTGGAATTCTTTGGGGTATCACCGGCTCCCGAGAGGGATCCAACTATTTCAAAAGGTTTCAAGATTTTCAACGAGTTTCATTAAAAATCAGTCTAGGTAAGTAAGATAGTCTATTTAGTGATTGCAACAAGCAAAAAAAAGCCTTTTAAATGTGACGAGCTATCGACCGATTTTCAGTATATTATCTGCATTCCCCAAAACGTACCTACACCATATGTCTTCAAGTATAATGTCTTAATAACAGTGCCTGCCGGCACAGCACAGGTGAGGTGAGGCAGCTGAATGAGCCCGTTCTTATTGTTTTTATGCTTAAATAAGTAATGCTTTGTGTTACACCGTTGCATTGTTGGTATTTCATACTAAGTAAATCTGATAAATATTTTAACGGCCCTTATGAGACCCTTAAATGGCCTATTTGACACGTGACCCTCTATGCAGAAAAACCTCTTTTCCACCCCTTAACATTGTTCTCTATGAGTTAGGTACCGAAATGAGAGGAAAAGATGTTGTTTTTTAATTCACACGATTTGTCGTCATAGTTACATTTTTCCGGGTCTTAATCGCGTATTACTTGGCGTCCCCTCGCGACCAAGACCATTGTAGCATGGTTGAAACGTCGAGGTAAGAAAATAAATATTAATACGCGATAAAGACCCGTGAAAATGTAACTAAAGATGATTTTCTTGCTACCTTTCGTTGTATGGAGAAATAAGCGAACATTTTTTTATTGCCACATATTCCATGATATTGGGAGTTGTTCTAGTTAAAGCCAGAATAAATTGTGTTTTATTTGAGTTCCCAGTGCCAGATGCAATAGAAATTCTTGCGCAATCGATGCATAAATTATCAAATTTCAGGTGTTTAACCACTTTAATAAACTTTAACCAAGGAATTTAAATGTTTTTTTTAAATGTCGTAAGACTAGTGGGATTAAAGAGGTCATCAGTTTTATTATTGTCGTAATAACAATAACTCTTCAAAGGTAAACATACATAAACAGTAAATACGTTTACGAAACAAAATTCAAAGACTAAAGTGACTTCAAATCTACGGATGATGACAGAACCTTAAATATATTTTTAGGTAATATATTTTTCGGCTACTAATACCTATATTACTCATTCAAAAGTGTCCTTAAATTATGCTTGGTTCTTTTTTATTTTAATCGCGCTGCTTTTATTAGTTTTACCATTTTTACCGATATTTCGCGTACTTTACAGTGTCCCCTACAGGTCACGGATAGACTGAGGTGTTTTTTTCATGAAGTAGAAGACGAGAAGTATTTATGTTATATTGGCCCTTAGGGTTTATGTTATATTGGCCGATTTTAGTGTCATGTGCGTTTGCTCACACACGCGGAATTTACATACAAACTATCTTGCGTGCTTAAAAAAAAATGTATCGAAATCCCGCGTGCGGCACCGGCACTAAAAATAAGCTCTAGGATTTTTACTGCTGTAATTCTAAAAAGTCACGGTGGGCTTTCTCTTTTACTGTTGTTTCAGTTGTCATAGCGAAGGAACGATCTATAAAACATAAAAATAGATGTCTGTCTGTCGGTACATCGCTCGGTACGGATGGATTAGGTCAGGGCTCAAGTGGGCTCTCTCTACTTTACAAGGGTAAAATTAGATTCAAGTGTTTTTGGTAAAGTTTTTATTTCTTTTGTGGTGGATTCTACTTACTTGTAGCTGCTTAGGCAGGCGTACTCTATGTTAAAATGTAACTCCAAAGGCTTGCAAGTATCGCGATAACCGTGAAATAATCATAAATATACTTAGTTATATACCAGCACCTTTACAAAGCAGTTTATCTTACAAGAAATATAATTATAATACGGTAGCAATCTTGTTATAATATGATGAAATCGATTAATCTTACTCCACTATTCTGTTAAGGAAATTTGTAACAAGGACATAGTAGGCTTGTACTATGCTACTATATAGACAATGGATAAGCTTAATAAAAGAAAAACAGTCACTTTGTGAATAGTTATAAATCTACTAAAGTATCAAATAAATAATGTTTTGCAATTCCAGATGCGATATTGAAAAATTGGTTACCCAGTGTATAATGTTAATAACAAATGAATAATCTGGCTGGAGCACGTGATGCTAAGCTGGACTAACCACCACATACCTACTAGACTTAATCATTGTTTACTAATAAAAAAGTTACCTAGGTCATGCAAAGTCAAATGAGTGGCAGTAAAGTTGTATCATTACATTACTAATCCATTCATAATTGTAACGGTTAACATCCCACTTAAGCGCTAAGTGTTGGCATGTTTCCAAACATACGTGGTGACGATCACGTAACTCGAGTGTATGCAGCACACTGAAATGAAACTATACAAGTACGCTGGATCGGTATACCATACAAAATGACATTAGATCGTTGTGCCGATTTGATTAGCGCCATGTTGCGCTGTTGTCGCGCGTTTTCTGTTGAAAGTGATGGTGGCCGTCCGTGGAACTAATAGTTCCGTGGTCGGTCACCATCACTTTTATTAGAAAATGCGCGACAACAGCGCAACATGGCGGAGATCAAATAGGCACAAAATTCAGTGCGCTATGACCTGTCCAGCGACTTGTACCATGGAGGTCAGTGATGCAGCAGGTATGTTGCGTTGTGAATACAACCCCGTTTGACTGACATCGTTGGACAATCGACATGACTGACGACTGAGCAAACATCCGCTGCTCAATGGCTACTCACGACTTTTTATTATGATTCCATTTGCTCAATTAATTGCGTAGCATATGAAAGAATTTAAAGGTTAAACGACTCTTAAGAATGCTAGAAGAAATAATACAAGCTAGTGTTAAGCATAGAAGAGATTGTTTTCGATTGACACATCCAATATCATAAATCAACCGATATTTTCATTTCATTAGGTTTGGGCTCTCAAATTTACAAAGCACTATCTATCAACTATACATAAAATAACAGTACAAATTTACATCATTTTATAAACGAGATGTTTGTAAAAAGTTAATGAAAATAAATTGTCCATTTCAAGCTTATAATATTCTGAATGGCGCAATAAACGTAAAACTTTGCCGTGTAAAAGACTTCTTGAATGGCGTGTTCGTCACAATTTAGGGCCAATTTATCGGTCATCATAATATCTCTGTTTAGAAGCTGAGTGGAGTGGACAGACAGGACGCCAGTAAATTGGGGGAATGAGGTGTGACGGGAACGCAGGAAATTAGGAAATGGGAAGCGGGATCGTGACGGCTTTTTGTAGATCTTTTTATAGAATGGTACACGAGCTGCGCAAGAGTCGCGTCCGCTTGTTTATCAATGATTATTTTATCGTTTTTAGAACTTTTTATAAATCACTTTCTGGAATTGTGTGTGGTTTTGATTTAGCAACAAATTAGTATCAGAAGCTTAATTGAACATCTGGTAGGACTGACTGGTTCTACATTTCTGTAATATTTAATTAATGTAAAATTACGAAGGACATAAAGTTGTAATAAGAAAACCGTTTTTAATATCTGTATGAAATAGTTCGTAACGTAGTTAATTGCGACAGCTCATTTTTATGGTTCAATAAATTCGTTGTTATTACTTATTTATGAGATTGAGGCAATAGCCAAAACGAGTCGACTTTCATCGTCGGATTCCTCGACATTTGACAGCACATTGCACAGCATGCATCAATGGGCACGTGACGAGGAAGCCGACAAGGTCGACTGTTACAAATATCACCGGAAAATTGTGTTTTGTTTGTGACAGAAATATACATAACTATAGGTATACCTACCTACCTATGTTGTCATAGCGTAACTTGTACCTACGTAATGTATGTTTGTTGTGCTGTCTTTGTTCGCTACTGTTTTGGTAGTGAAAAACAATAGGTTATCTATTTACCTACCTAACCTAGGTCTAAATCTAAACCTACACGGTTCTAACAATAATTATTTGGTAATTTAGTTTTATTTCAATTTTATTACTACCCAGGTATAGGTACCCAAAGGTTATGAACGGTTTATGTACTTGTACCTAATCCAAATCGCAAATCCTACTTCCTACTATCCTACTAATATTATAAATGTGAAAGTTTGTATGGATGTTTGGATGTTTGTTACTCGTTCACGAAAAAACTACTGAACCGATTGCGATGAAACTTGGAATATAGATAGCTGGACACCTAGAATAACACATAGGCTACTTTTTATCCCGTAATTCCCGCGGGATCGGAACTTACGCGGGTAAGCGGGGCGCAGCTAGTAGGATATAATCGCAGATAGGTACCTATCTGTTTTCAGCCGTAAACACACACAACATTATTGTGCGTTTTTTCGCGCAAAAATAAGTTTAAGTCGAAAGTTATGAAATCAATTCTTAACAGTTAATTAATTCTAGTTAATAATAATATAATTGACTTATTGACAGCAGTGTGCGTGTTAAGCTGGTTTTTACCAGCAAAATAATTCATAATTATTAAGCGGTCACGTCAATCATAGGTATAAGTAGGTATCATACCACACAGAATGTGGTAAATATAATAAATAACAGTCGAAAACTGAACCTATCTACAATGTTTGGTAATTACTTGATAACGATTTGGTCACCCTACATTGGTTTCAAAACAAACTAAGTAAACGAAAACGTAACTTATACAATTGTCTCAGAGTGCATTTCTTGCTCCTGAATCTCATAACTTTGTCATTGTAAAGTAGACTCTAACAACTTGGTATACGGTTGTAAATATATTGTTCGAGGGATGTTGCAATGATGCACCGAATGACGGTGATGGATGCGTCATGCTCTTTGACCTGAGATGTACCGCCACACCGCTGATGTAATCGTGCTTGAGGAAGCTACAGATTGTTGACTAAAACGTCGCTCGTCGTCGGCTGATTGAAAGAAAGCTAAATGTTGGAGGACTATAGGGATTTCCATTATATTATATTGTAAAACGATTAAAATGCTTTATATTTTATATTTATTTTTCTTTTGTAAATACATACATACACTAATAGGTACACACTTATAATAAAGAGGTAACGTTGGTAACATGTATGCATGTATGTTTTTCCGGGTAGTTTCTGAAACCACTAAACCGATTTCAAAAATTCTTTCACTAATGGTAAGCCACACATTATCCTCGATAACATAGGCTACTTTAGATTCAGATATTTCCTCGAGATCGGGACTTACGCGACTGAAACCGCGGGACTCTGTTAGTTATACATAAATACTTAGGTAAAATGTGTATTTTTAAACTTTAAAAGTTTCAAGTTATGTTTTTAACTTGAGTCTTAGATATCTACCTATGTCATCCAAGATAAGAACCTACTAGGTCTCTACGTTGTGCTGGAGAATAAAATGAAAAAATTGTTATCCAAAATTATGAAAAGTCTGTAGTCTGCGAGGGCTCTAAATGTAACTTACTCTAATGTTAACCCAATCAACTAAAGTGGAAACTGCTCATTGGTAAAAACTATGTATTAACTAATTTGTTTTGATACTTGTTGACTTAAGTTTTTTGTAAGGAAAATAAATGCAATATTCATTGAACGTTTAACTAAGATAATGTAATATATCAATCAGAAGATAGAATAACCTACTGTTCAAAACTATTTATTTATTAATTTATAAAACGTCTGAATGAAAATTCATTAACAATTAAAGGAAAAACAATTATCTTGGCAAAGTCATACCTTTTATTAGTTCAATTGACCGATATGCAAACCATGGTCTGAGTTCACGTTTGTTTTAATAAGAATACCATTACATTACAATACCCCTCAAATTAATATCTTAGAGTCTTCCCTTACTTATAAACGATGACGAAGTTTATGTAACGTTTGTCTCCGTTTGTGAACTTTGAAACTTCATTACACAGTAAAAGACAAACGTTACATAAATTTAGTCATCGTTTTTATATAAGGGGGTTTAAGTCTAGAATGTATATGTTTCGTCTAGGTAAGCATGTTACATCGTCGACCTCTTACTAATTACAGAATGTTGAACTGACTTTGTGTAAATTGTAAGTAAATATCGTTATTCATACATATTTCATTTATTATTTCTCAAATATTTTAAGTATATCCACAAATTTTATCCTAACGCCATCTACGCTTTGTAAACTGTACTCGAACGAATAGCTTTAACAAAGTAGTACATCATGCGCGTGCACATACGGGTGGCGCTCTACCAGCTAGCTACATCTACAATTTTAAATGAAATATTTTAGATTGTTCTTCGGTTTTCGCTATGTTGATTGAAAATACAAGTCTTTTTTGTGCCTCATTAATTATTAAGAGAAACGCGTTTAAATCGAAAAGAAAATTAGGTTCTATTAAAGGATTTTTTAACTTATCGTAAAAACGCGCTCATTTACAACTGTCTTTTTCATAGGGAAAAAGAGCCTATGAAAGCGATCTTTACACACATGTTGTTCAATTTCTTATTTCTCTTTTGAGGTGGGAACTTAGCTTTTAATTCGTATCGCCCAGCGGACTCGTCCGTGTTCCGATACTTAGGTCGGTGAGATCTGTAAAAAAGTTCTAAAGACAAATTTCTTATACGCCCCAATATTGTTTTATTCATTCAAAAAATACGCAGTCGAAGTACCGCATTCCAGCATCGTCCATCCGGCGCGAGCACAGGTTTTTGCATTTCCTCTCGCTTCTGGCGAAATGGCGAAATGTGACCACTTTTACCGACACTTTCTTCACTAACTACTGTATGCAATACCGATGGAATAACTCGGTCTATTTAGGACGTAATTAAGCTATTAGCTCTCAATATGGAAGAAGATACGGTTAATTAATATTGATTGGTTTGCTCTAATTAAGGAAGTGGTAAGAGTATAAACTTGAGTTTCTAATGCCACGTATGATGGAGTTGGGAATGGCTCATCGTTTCACTTAGTAAACATTAGTTAGTGTCCTTTTTTTCCTAAATTATCTTTCAACCTATCACACCAACGTGTTTACGCTGTTTCAGTTACCTATATTTTTTAGTAGATAAGCAACATTTATTCGCACCAAAGCCAACATTTATTTGTAAAGTTTAAAGTAACCGTGTCCTAAACTACTCATTCCCATAAATCTACCTAAAACATTTTGACAACTATCAAAATCTCAACATCGTAAAATATCATCAAAATAAGTATTCATCAAAACCAACAGCAACAATGCTCGAATTCTCCCCGCGATTTATTGGTCGCACACCCTAGTTTGGTTCCATGAAGCGTGACGAGTGGTTCCTGGCTTCCTGATGGAACAGGTGGTCGGTGCAGGCGAGGGTGGGGGTGGGAACGGGGGAAGCTGATGGGATATCCGGCGATATTCGCCGACGAATGTAGGCATAGGTAGTGATTAGTTTTATTGTTGATTTTTATTGGTTAAAAGAATTGAGGGATGTACTTTACCATATGATCCTAATGAGTATTTTTATTTTTTCTCGGGTAATACTCATTATTCGCGTAGGGTTTGTGTTTTTGTAAATCTCTTACCTCGAAGTTTAGACTCACAATGGTCTTGGTCGAGGAGACTGGAAAAAATGTAAATATGAATACAAATCATGTAAGTTTAAAAAGCATGTTATGAGGTTTTTGTGCAATTGAATAGTACTTCGTATGATAAGAAGTCTATAAATACGACACTTTCCACATCTTTCTAAAAGGTTGCAAAACTTTGTAAGGTTTCCCACAGTTTCTCCCGCATAATTTCTGATTTTGAGGGAATGTTTTATATTATGAAATACTTATTTCTCCAAAATTCACGACCGATTCACATTAAATAAAGTGCGTTACCAAGATGACTGATAAAGTAAAGGTAAATATTTACACTAAATTGGCATCCTATATCTTATCGCGTACAAACACACCCTTGGCCACCACATTCCCTAAAAAAAGAAGGCAACAGGAGTGGCTACCGGTGCCGGGGTCTCCGTGCAACTATGCCGGTGTGTCGGCAGTATTCTCCTGACTGCCGGCAGTGACGCACGTGTGCACCATGCTCGCTCCCGTGCCCGCTCCTCGGACGCGACTAGCCCTCGCTCTACATCCGCATAATATACACGTGAGTGTGTGACAGTGCCTTTTTAATGGGATTTCGTATCGCAGTCAACAAACAACCCTTAGTTCATTATTGTGTTGATTCTGGTTATTCTCGGGTAGAAATATTTTCGTAAACCTATTTTTTTGCTATTTGTTGGTCAATTGGAATTATGAAAGCCTAAGTACTTTGTTTTTGTTGGTCATTCAATTATATTTGCAATTTAGTTTGATGAAAGTTAATACTAACATATACCAGTTTCCGACTGAGTACCTAGGTACCAAATCGGGAAACTTGCGATGAAAATCTGTTTTACAAAATGCTTTAATATATGTAACGAATTTTTCATAACAAATGAATGCCATTTCGTTATGCAACTCGGCGAGTAGGTTCGTAAGTATTACTAACAACTTGACTAACATGAAATCTGGAATAAGTTACAGTATACTTACATTCTCTACCGCCTGTATCGAATTTCGAACCGGTACCGGTTCTCTAACTTATCTAGTCGATTGAAATCAAATGCAAACAATTTCTGTAGGTAGGTAATGTAGGCACAAGTTTGTTTAATATTTGAATAAAACCGTCGTAAATTGAGTCGAACTCGTATTGTGAGTTGAGGTAGAGATTTCTAAATAATAGTTATTATGCACTTTCGAATACCTGCTAGTCTAATTCATGATTATATTCAGACAGACAAAATTAAGCAGGCAGTCTCTAACCTAGATCAGAAAGTTCCTATTGTACGGTATCGCCAAAACAAGAAATTATATTGGTTTTCTCAGAAAGGTTTCAAGCTTTCAATTATGAAATTATAAGTAAGACTTTACGCCCTATACATAATTATGTACCTACCTAGCTAACGGATAGTTACTACACACCAAACAAACCTATATAACAGTTAGGTATATAATTATCGGAATTCACTATAAATTTTCTAACGTTATGTTTCCTTTATATTCCAGACGACGATAAAAGTTTACGCCCGTTGTCTTCGACCGGACATCGAATACAAGACCCTCTCTGTGACGTGGGGCACGCGCGCTCGCGAGGTGGTCGGCACCCTGCTCGGCAAGTTCAGGATGAGGCACCGGGATCCGAGGCTGTTCTACCTGAGCATGGAAGTCAGGGTTCGAGCTGCTGGCCTCAGGACAACGCTGGTGCTGGATGACGATGCCAGGCCCGCGGCGCTGCAGGCCTGCCATCCGAAGGGGTATTCCAAGTAAGTTATTTAATATCAAGACTGTTTGGTAATTTTAAGAGATTTTTCTCGTGGAAGTGGAACGGACGAGGTGCGCGTTCGCAGTGACTACACTTCGTGACTAAAAATCGGTCAGGAAGATTTGAAAAATAGACGTTAATAGGTTTTTAGAAGTAGAAAGATTTGCTGCATGCGTTAACTAAATACCTAAGTTCTGTTTTAGAAAATAGGAAAATGCAGTTTGTTATTTACCTTGTGGATAGGATGGAATCTTAAATTAGTATGAATAATACCATTGAGTCATTGTTAACAAATGAAAATTGTTTATGCAACAATAGAAATGCCAAGCCAAGTTTGGATTACATCCGAATACCTAGCACTAATTGCAAAACACAATCGATAAATTGTATAGTATTATTGCATTAGGTAGATTATTTTGACGTTCGTTGGGGACAAGATTTCAAAATTCTTCTCTACAATTCCCAATGCAACTGTTTATTCTGAACTCATTTAGTTTTCTTCTGTATCGGTCAGTCGGACCACCATGCTAACGTGTTCGCTTCAAAAAAACGTTCCACTTTTGTCGTACCCCTTCCGGAAACTCGAGGGCTATTCTCGTCACCAATAAAAAAGACTTAAAACTCGTCTGAACCGATTATTGACCATGTGTAGTATGTTACTATGTGTTGACATAACAGAAAGTACCTACGTGATATGAAAACAGTTTCAGATGTTATGGGTGATTAAAACTGTTTTTATGAAGTAACAAATCATAGAGATTTTAGCGGGATAAGTTAAAGACTGTATTTAACGGCAACATTGATGGTTGGTGATATTGAAATCAGTTAAAGTTGACAAATGTTTATTACCAAACCTTCCTCCTAAACCATTTTTTTTGCTTTATTTGTATTTAATGGTCTACCTATAAACTAAACTTTCGACAATCAATCAATCAAACATAACTATTAACTAATATTTTGCCAATGACAAAATTAAGGGTTTCCAATAATGGTTTCCCAAATAAATTTCATGATTTTGTCGCATTGCTTTGTTTTGATTGACAATTTGTTTAAAAAAAATCTTTACGACAGACTTATAAACACAAAGTAAGCTCACACTTCTCCATCTCCTTCCTTTGCGGTCGCCAGCAGGTGTAATCGAATAACAAAACAAAGTATCATAAAGCAGCCGTATGTAGGCACAATGGACGAGGTATATCCTTGTCTCCATATAATTAACTACGCTTATCATATAATTTGGCATCATTACAATATAAGCTAGTCAAGTGGTCACATATTTTGCATCTGTCGTCGCTTATAGTTCATATTTTATTTTAGTTAGAATGACTGTTTGCTGTTATTTTTAAACTGGATGAAGATGGATCGCACCTTGCTTGATGCTTCCGTTTGTTTTGGAACACCTTTCGATTGTGTAACTTAAGCTGAGTGTCCTTTGCTTTTAGCGAAACTTTGAAATGGTTTCGAAAGTGTGTCATTAAATAATATACCTACCTACCTAGGTACTGCTATATATAATGAGTGACTAGCTATGTGTGGTTTTACAAAAGTCTTGGCTGGTACAATAAAAATTAAAACCACTTTCCTTAAGGGTGCAGTTTTAAATATGAACCCCGCTCTTCAAGAATTTAATTAATTACAAACTGTAAACAACATTCGTGAACAAAAGTAGGTACTTTTTTTGATGGATTACCGATCGTGGGTTCGGATCCTATCGATAGCAATGAGTTTAGAAAAAAGCATATTTTTAATACAAAACTTGTTGTTGCTAGAATTAGGATTTGACTAACTGTCGTGTAAAATTGATTTTTAAGAGGATAGTCTCCATTCTCTTTCTCCATACAAACGTAGTTTAAATTTTCCTCCCTGGATAAAGACATTAGAGCAAATATGTTTATGCCATAAAACTTATATCTGTCATGACTATGCATCTACCTTTTTATTTTTTTCATTTTTTATTATTATTTTAATTAGAAAAAAAAAGGTAGATGCATTGTCATGACAGATATAGGTTTTATGGCATAAACATATTTGCTCTAATGTCTTTATCCAGGGAGGAAAATGTAAACTACGTTTGTATGGAGAATGGAGACTATCCTCTTAATACCGACCTACTTACAAGATTTCCAAAAAAAACTTGCCCCGGCTCGGCTCTTATGGTTACCAAACCAAGAGCCTATATAGTTACTTACTACTACTAGAACTTAGTAGAACTTTACTAATAGTTTTATCTGTGCGGTTCCAGGTTCTCTCTCCAGATGCGTCCCGGCGGTCTGGTCAAGATCTACGACTCGGCGCTGATGTCCTCGTCGCAGTACAAGTGTCTGCTGACCAGCGAGCAGACCACGGCCGACGAACTGCTCGCCATCTTGTTGCTTTGCTATGACTCCACCGAGGGCGTCGAGAGGTTCTCGCTTTACGAGGTCAGAATATATCCCTACCTTCCTCAACTCTTTTGGATTTTAAGCGATTTCTGCTGTTCTAGTAGATGGAGTATTTTGGTTTTTAGATTGTGATTGTGTGAGAAATATAGTCGACCTATCTGTCCGATACTTTGATAACTTCTAGTACCTACCTAGTTGGAACTTGCGAGTTCTGCAAACTTAAAAACTAATAAACTCTGAGCAATTAAGATCCTGGGTATTCAGATCTTAAATGCACACAGTTTATTAGCCTGTGCCTGTTATGTTATTTGTTGTTTGGCGTATACAAATTGTAGTCATGAAAAGTGTAGACTAAGCAATATTTAACGACATGATGGGTTCAAGTTGTTACAAACTCACTTAGAACATAGCTGTTCTTTTGAGTTTCGTCGGTTTGGAGCGAAGGAAGACGGGAATAGAACTTGTTCTGACCTACTTCTTTGGTGGCTGCATCTTTATCGAAACACGGACTAGGACTTAGTGACACAACTGAACCCTTCCACTAAATGATTATTTTTAATTGTACTCAATGAAGTGTGTTGGTATTCCAGGTGTGTCCATCCCAGGAGTACGAGCGCAAGCTGCACCCGGACGACCTGCCGCTGCTGGTGCAGCGCGCGTGGCCCCCCGACACCGACTGCCACTTCCGCGTCCGCCGCGCCCCCGCCCCCCGCGCGCCCCCGCTGCCCCCGCGCACCCTGCCTGCCCCCGAGGAAGCCCCCCTCCGCGCCCTCTCCGCGCTATCTCTAGAAGACGACGCCGACACCAAGAGATACAGCCCCGTCTACAAGTTCCCGACCATCACCTACTGTAGGGAAACGAAGAACGACTATCTCTACATCTGACGTTTGTCAGTGCAGCTGTAAATATATGGACAAGTTTTGTAAAGTGTAAATAGTGATGGACTACTCGAGTGTGAAACCAAAGAGAAGGGCTCGTTACAGTTTGATGGCGCCGTGACCAGGATTGTGCGTGGTTAGTGGACAGGTGACAGTTTGTGACGGACACTTGGTGAACTGCTTTTAGGTGTAAGACGAGAACTACTCCAGAGCGTAAATTAAATTTCTCTTTGACATTTTCTCTATATCGGTAATCGATTTTCTAGTCTTAATTTCACCATAACGACATCAAATCCAGTGTATTTCACCTCAAAGGAACTATATTAGC